>OX451215.1:100473481-100662190 GCA_949628195.1 Phasia obesa | reverse complement strand
ATGTTTAAATTATATAAATTTTTAATTAAATAATAATTTTTTATGTTATACTTTAAGCCATGACTAAGACTAGTTTTATATTATAAAATAATAATAAAGTGCTAACAAAACAAACAGGACTTTTTTAAATCTTTAAAATAATTAAATATAGTTTTTTGATTATTTTTGTTGCTTAAGGAACCTTTAAATTAATATGTTAAAAAAATTATTTATGGACCTGAGCATACGTAAATGGTCACATAAATTTGCATTTAAAAAAAAATCATTTACAAAAGACTGTAGTAAGTTATAAACTATAAATACAAATTAATTTTTATAATTTCCAAATTGTTTAATATTAAATTTCTTACAAAGCCTAAGAATTTTCAAGCGCACAGTAAAAGAGACCTAAGGGTGACCTAAGGTGACAAGTTATTTTTTTTAATTGGGGCTATTGAATGGGATTGGTGTCGAACCCCGAATAAATTTGTGATTTTCTACATGTAAGTCGAGTATAAAAAAGTCATAAAAAAAATGTTCAATAGTGCCAAATTACATTATGCAACTTCTGTCGCTGTAATCTTTCTCGTTTCTTCTATAATATTGCATTTATGTTTATATCGTGCAATATTTACTGCAGCAATTTGTATGGATGTATTCATTTGTTAACATTTTAAACTTCAAAAGCAAAACTACGAATGAGAGGACAAAACGAATTTCAAGAGTACATCCATATGTGTACCCTATTTAATCCCTCTCTCCCCTCTCGCCTACTAATAAAGAATTGCAGCGCCAAAAGTTGCATAATGTAATTCGGGACATATATTTCAAAATTGTTTGTCTACTTTCAGTTTTGGATTTAAATTTAGTGAGAAATCAAATGGAAATTGCTCCAGCCCCACCCAAAGTGTTTTTGAGGTCGAAGAATTAGTTTTTCAGTGTGTAATTTGAGAACCGTGAAAAAAAATTAAAAAATGGTCATAATCGGTTATTTCGGAGTCATAAAGGGTTTGTTAGCAAGACTTAAACTCCTAAAAATCTGTGAAAAACGGTCAACTTTAAACGGCTCTCCTGTAAAATTTACTTTTTTACCCTTAGGTCGATTTCTATTTCACATGTGAGGAATATTCAATAAGTCCAACTTATTGAATATTCCTCACATAGTTCGACTATTTTTAAATTTTATTAGAAACTAGAGGAAGGCGCTGGCTGAGATGGATTTTATCTTTATCTTTAATCAAGTTTTACAATATTTGCCTAAAAAGGAGAATATTACGTAAATACTACTGAACGTTTCTGAAATACGATATGGATTTTCTTAAACTCAATAAAAATAGCAAGGGAACCCCACTGACTTCCAAAAAAATTTATGTATATTATTTTAATTACAAGTACTGACTCTGACTGTATTTAAATTTTTGCAGTTTATGTACAATTTATCAATTAAAAAAATATAGGTATATCGAAAAAGTGCCCGGGCACCACGCTTATGCGGTTTAATGGGTTTTTGCTAAGCAGTATCGGGAGCAATGGTAAATCTGATACCGTGATACACAGGTATGACGTCTGAAATATATTCTTGTTCAACATTTCCATTCCACACCTATTCTATTTGATGTCGTCAACACAATACGACTTGTATTGTGTCGACGAATTATCGTCATCAACATTTATCGCCGACTGTTTATTTTTTTTTTTTTTTTTTTGATATTTTGTAAGAAAATGTGACGTAGTTATTTTTTTTGTTTTTTTGTCGACTACAGTTTTGTCGTCTTAGCTTTTATAAACGAGTTAAAGTGCCACAAAATTCCATATTAAAAAGATTACAATCGAACTTGTTCGAACCCATTCGGAAAATTTGTACCAGAAGTGAAAAAAATTTTTACAAGAAGGAACAAAATCCTTTCCTGGCAAGAGGCTTCCAAAAGATGTACTCCCAGTAATTTTAAGGTGCTGTGAAGTGGCTTTGCTACTGTATTTAATACCCTTAGCCCTGCAATAAGTACTTAGGATGGGCGGATAAGGTGTAAAAGTGAAAAATATGTATGAAAAGGGAAATTATCTGGAGAGACTTTAAATTTAAGGAAAACTTAATTATCGTGGTTTACACTTTTTCATAAATTTTAATAATTTAAAACTGTTTTTTTTTTAATTTTATATTAAAAAAAACAAAATTTCAAAACCGTTGTTGCATAGACAAAAAAATTGTGTTCAAATAAATTTAAGACAATTTTTTCCTTAATCCTCCGGTATCCAATTTGTCTAAATCGGATGAACCTATCTCGAGATGTGATGAAATTTACCAATGTGGGACTAATAATTGCCACGCCCCTTAAAAATATAGAGGTGATAGAAAAAAACTGAAAGCAGATTTTTATTAAGCAATTTATTTTTTATTTTAAGAAGATTTTTCTTATAATTGAATTGAAGTTGATGAAACGATGTTGATACAAAGTGATGTTGGCTCAAACAATTGTTCATTAGGGTGGTTCGATTTTTTTAACAAAAGACGTATGATGGAAATAATTCTATAAAAAATTCTAATTCGAATTTGCCCTAGAAACCATAGGTTTAAAACGTATTTCGAGCTTGCTAAAATCCAAAATATTTTGCCTTTAGTGCTTTATGAATTTTACAAACTTTTATTTTCAATTACACACAGTTTTCAATAACAAATTTATATATTAAATAAAACATATGTACATATATAAATAGATTAAAAATGCTTCATTGAGGAATCAGATATACAAGCAAAACAAAGAAAAAACTCAATAAAATTAAAATCTAACAAACAATTAAATCATAAATATCGTACTAAGTGCAAAATGGTGAAGTTTGTTCAGATTTTCTATAACCATGCCAGACCATGACGCGAAGAGTGTTTGAAGGTAAATCATGTAAACTCTAGACAGAGAACTGAGATTGTCCATAGTTTTTACACTAGAGCAGAAATGCAATATGGATCATTTGTTAAATGGAAAAAAATCTCTACAAAAGGTTAATGTCAAGACCCAGTTGTAGGGCAACGTAAACTTGTAGTACAATTCTGGTATATATAAAATTATATTAATTACACTCGCTTTATAGACAAAATCTACTATGTGAAGAGGGCTAGGTCTTTTGATTCCGGCGGTAATGTTTATGAAAAGGCTAATGTTTTGGAACAGTAAACTGTACATCTCTTACTCTTTTTGTTTTAATTGTTCGTTTTAATTATTTTTCAGCGATGACGAGTATACTCGACGAAAACAGACTAAAACTTTTTTAATGTAAAACTACTAATTGTGACAAAAAACAAACACAATTTATTTCACTGATAAAAATATTAATTACGAAGATGTAATTTTTGCATTATACAAATGAAAACAAAAGGTTTATAAAACCTAATGAAGTTCACATAAAAATTTTTTTAACTAATTAAAGGTTTTACTTACTATTAAATTAAAGTTCAATTAATAATTTTTAATTGATTCAAACATATGTTTGTTTAAAACACAAAAAAACTTCCAAATAATTATTTAATTAAATTTTAATCTCAAACCAAATAAAACCTTTAATTGGTGAAAATAATTTTTTCTACGTTTATATATTTTTTTAAAAGCTCTTTATTTGCCTTGCTTCAAGAGAAGAGAAAATTATATTTGTTTCATTGATTTGTAATACGAACACAATACTTTTTATCCTCATGATGAGTATATTCGACATTATACAAAAAATTGTCGTTTCGCCATGACGAGTATACTCGACATAATAAGTTAAAGGGTTAAACAAAAAATATGACCCTTTAGAGTTATATAACAATTAAAATGAACTCAAGAATTCATTTAAAACCCATTAGAAACATATTTACTTAATTTGCAACCTATTGTTAATTGTAGGTTATATATAAAATATCGTTTTATAAAGATAATAAAAAGTACAAACGGATCGACCCTTCCATTCCTGATGAAATATTGTACATGTTGAAGTTATATGTATAGAAAAAATATATACATATGTACATATGATAAAACTGTGACGGGACCATTTCTTTACATGAAATACTTTTTGAAAATTTTGATGCTGGTGCAGAAAGTAATCGAAGTGGAATACAAAACTGTGATGATGAAATTTAATAAAATTTTGTGGGGAGGTTCCTTAGTACCTCGGTTCAAGTATTCCATTTCCAAAAGAAAGCTCTATTTTCAGAATTATGCAACAATTTTAAATGTTTATATAAATTTTAGAATTTCATATAAAGTCTATGTTCCTGGGCGATTGATTACCCAGGGGTGGGTAACGTTATATGAAGTAAATAAATAAACCATATCTGAAGCACTATAAAAGTAATTACTAACTTTCATGGATTACTTTCAAAGTAAAATTCAACAAAATATTGTAATTACGCTGACGAAGTGGCGGGCACAGCTGGTTAACAATATTTGTTAAACTATTGTAAGATTGAGCGACTTAGCACACCTACAATAAAATAGTGAATTGAAGAATTTCTACAACTTTGAAATGGATCTTATATGCCAATCACCCAATGCTGGATTGGATGTTCTCATTTACGAAAACTGCAGTGATAAAGCATTAGGTGCTTAATAGCTACTTCCACAAACATTTTGGAGGACTTGTTGCTTTCAGCAAGATAACAAAGTAGTCAAATTTTAAAACCACAATTGCCTTTACATCAATTTATTTTGAGTAGATTTCTGAAGGGATTTGTAAATTGGCCTCAGGAAGAGAGTTTAAAAAATCAGCTGATAATAATAAGAGCAAAATCCTGTGCAACTCTCCCGGCAGATGATTCCTCGCAGTCCTGAGAAAATATATATGCATTCCAATAAGAGCACAAATTCGTTCAGTTTTAACTTTAGTTTCTTAATCGACGAATGTTCTAAACGGTGTTTCGAACTTCCTAGGAGAATTAGGTGATTTGACCTGTCTACAACTATCAATACTAAGAGTCTAAAGACAGAAGAAAATAACTAGTTTTTCTATAAAGAAAATGAGTAGTACTTTTCCAATTCCACTGAGAGCCTGGGTTCAATTCTTTAATAGTTCGAAAAATCATCGTATTGCTAGAGTAGAGTACACCTAGAGTAGGTGACAATTAAAAAAAACTTTTTTAAAAATCATATTCCGTAATTTTAGTTTTTAATAAAAACAGTTTTAGTATTTGAAAAAACTGGTATTAAGAACTTAAAGAACGAAAAACCAAAATTTTCCATTTTTTGTTATTTAAAACTACCGTTAAGTTCAGATGGTTTAGAAGGGTTGTTCCAGAAATGGCACATCCAATCGGAGGTCCATTATAAAGAGAGAAAAAACTAACGTTACCGAATAGAGTTTTTATACAAGTTTCTAATTAATCTTCGAGTTTAATACGGCAAAATAAATGTGTAATTAATATTCAAAAATTCAAAACGATTTGTTAAGAATAAATGCATATCAAATGATCTGATGATCATTTTTCAGGTTTTCTAGAAACATGTAAACAAAAAGAGCTTAAGAAATGTGAAAAATTAACATAATTAAAGTTATAAAAGTAGCATAATTTTATAGTTAATTTTTATTAAATGAAAAGCTGTAAAGTTAAATTTTATTCCCTTCCTTAAGCTTTTTTTGCTGTTGCATTTACAAGTTGATGTTAATAAGTTTTAAAAAATATTACAAGGAAATAGTAATTATAACTTCACATTAATTTAAATAATCTGCACTTCTATAATACAATTGCTCATTATTATTATTAATGTTAAACCAGCGTGGTGGCGGTGAGTCTTCATCAAACTTGAAATTAATTAAAACCTCTTTTCCATCATTGCTCGTAACAGTTGTAACGTCATTGCCATCATCGTCATCATGACTAAGAACTTCCTTCTTTATTAAATCCTCATAACAATAATTATTGTTCCCTGCCTCCTCCTGTTCAGATTCGGACTGAGCCCAAGAGCCATAGTCACCAGATGTATCAATATTGTTGTGAACCAAAGAACTAGCAATAGAAATGGAACTACTAGCCCTGGTATTAATATTACTGTTGCTCTTACTATGTTGTATTTGATGAACTTGAAAAATATTTGATGACTGTGAACACTTTTCGCTGTTGCTAACTGCTAGCAAGTCCTCTAGAATTTCTTCTTCGGGGATTTTGAAAAGACTCTTATTCAAATGAACCTCGCTGTTAGTCAGTTCAAGTTGCGGGAAATTCAAGGAAATCTCGTCATCCAAAGAATCTTCGAAACCATAGTCGAAAGTTACTAACAAATTGTCACTGCCTGGATCTGAAGAGCTCATGTAAGAGGCATATGAAGTATAAATGTCAATATCCTCATCCTCCTCATCAATGTTTGCTACCTCATTAATCTCATCTGAATTGTCGGTTGGTTCCGGCATGCGATCAGCTGCTGAGCTCTCTTCTAGTAATTCCTTTTCAAAATATTGACTTAAAGTAATTTGGTTGCTTCTATTTCTACGAGTAGATACTTTAAGATTAAGATTTTCAGGATTTTCCTGTGCGAGTTGTGTGATGGGACTTAGAAGAACTTCCTCAAAATATTGGTTGAGGCCCGGTTTCATTTTTCTTGCCTTATTTGCGCAATTTTTGTCGTATGAAAAATTCTATTGTTGCCACAAAAATTTAAACAAAATTTTTATTTTGCCGAATTTTCAAAAAGACAAGGTTGCAAAAAGTCACAAAGCAAAATAAAAAGAAAGACAAAGAAAACAAATTAATTAATTTCGATTGTATTTTGTTCTAAAACGAAAAAAGAAGAAAAAATTTTAATAATTATTTTAACTTAAAATTTACACTATTTTAGGGTTAATTTATTTTAACAATTTAAGTTATTTAATTTGAATAAAATATTTACAAATAATTATTTAATTATTTAAGTCTTGATTTATTTGTTAACTAAGAATTAGTGCACATTTTAGAGGAAACATAAATGTTATTTATTTCAATTAATTAATTTTAAAAAAATATATAAATATTTTAAAGGAAGAATCATGATGCGTAACGTTGCCATTTCCGAAAGATTTCAATTACGGAATCAATGAAAAGAGGTTTAAAAATTCTCTGTTAAATGATTCAAAAAGAAGTAGAGCAAAATCTTTATGTAAAGCTTTTGCGAAAGCTTTAAGGTATTTCAAATTAAATATGTATTTTAAGATTTGAAATTTTGAAGTTATTTTAAAACTTCAAATATAAAACATTTTCTTAAGTTGCAAATTTAAAAACAAACAATATTTGTTTGATCCAATTATCTAAATAATTAATTAATAATAATTGCAATAATTAATCATCATGGGTCATTTGTAAGAGCTTATAAAAGCCTTTGAAAAACTGGTACAAAAATTAAACAAAATTATTTACAAAATCATAATTATTTACAAAATCATATCGGAAGCACCAAGACTGACAAGTAAAGGTGGTTTTCAAAAAATGCCAAGTTGCAAAAGGCGACTGGCAAGGTTTAGCAGCCGATGGCTTGAGACCACTTGCTATGAACCTCATTTAGAACAACTAATTAAAAAAGAAACTGCGAAAATTATCTATAAAACCAACGATATCATTAAATGGCTAAGGAGTTAACATATGTGTATGTGAACTAGTCCAGGTCATATTTAATGGTTCTGTAGTTTATATTTATTTATTCAAATTTTGTAAAAACAAAAGATTAAAAATTTTATTTTGAAAAGACTATCAGCGTGATAGACGCCATTATTATCCACAATCGCGAATTAACGCAATCGTGTGACTAATACAGTCCTAATGAATTTCTTCACCAGTACTATACTCTGCTAAAACATGGATTTACAATTTTACAACAGAAATGAAGCAACATTAATGAAATGTATTTTTTCCAGATGAATCTGACCCAAAAAGGGGACGATACTGGGTTATTAGGGAAACGCCAGATAGATGAATCCAAAATTACAACATCAACTATGAAATCAAATATCTTTCCCTTTTCTCTTTTTTATTTTTTTAAATATGAACACTTGATGTTAGTTTATTCATCATAAATGGAACAATTTGGCGAAAAAATTCACAAAAATCGCTCACATTTAGCCATGTGCAGTATCAGTGATACAAATATACAAATTGAAATTGTTGAAGCATCCACGTTGTTCAGTCAGATTTGGTACTCGTCATATATTTTAGAGTGAGATGATTATCTCTTCAACAGAGGCCTCTTTAAAGGAGCATTCATAATATTGCTTGACGTCAAAGAAATGGAGAATTACTTGACAAAGTGTGTCTCGCTAAGAAGAGACTATCAGCCATATCACAGAATGCATTTTCGATGGAAAGTAGTTTTAATTTCGAAAAGTGAAAAATTTCTTTGGAATGAAACCTCTGTAAAGCTGGATTCGCACATTTGTTTCGGACAAAATTTTTTTTTATATGTATTTTGACCTTTCTTTCAGAGAGTAAAAGAGCGACAACTTGACAGCTTGAATTGGTTTATTTTTAATTTCAAATAACCTAAGAAATAAATTTCAGTTGCTCCTGTTCAAAAGTTGATTTGTAAACTTGTGTTATTTGAGAATGCAACTTCAAAAGAGAATTTAAAAAATGTTTCAGAAACAAAAATTGCAAGCGTGGAACGGGACAATGTAATTAAATTATTATTTGTCTTGCAAGTTTTTATGCTTTAAAAATTTCCTGAAATACAAAGTTTTTACGAGAATCTATCATATTTGAAAGCTCATTTTATTATGGAAAGAAATTTTCAACGAAGCTTATCACAAATTGTAAAGCTTTAAGCTGTTTGCTTTTCGGCTTTCGTTATGAAGTGAAATTACTGTACATTTTTGTAACGGAAAATATTAAAAAGCTTTTTTAAGAATTTTAATTGAAGTATTAAGTATCAGTTTAATTAATAAAATAGAAGAAAAAAAGTTGAAGCAGTTTATAAATCCTTACAGCTTTTGAATTAAGCTTTTAATGAAAATTTAGTATTCAAATTCAAAGTTCAGATTTTATTGTTTTTTTGTATGAAAATTTTTAAGAAGAACTTTAAAGCTTTTTTAAAGTTAAGAACATTTTTATCATAATGATTCCTTTTTTTGTTAGCTTTCAAGCTTTTAAAATTAAACCTATTTTGAAAGAAATAAAATTAAGCTCTAAAATTAACTTTTGCTCAATCCTGCATTTTTATGATTTTAAAGCTAACTTTTTCACCAAAGTTTTTTACTTTTTTGTTGGTACTTAAGCTTATCTTAAAGTGATGTGTGGGAAGTTAAAAATTAAAAAGGGATTTAAGGGAAATATTATGTGAATTTAATTAAAACTACAAAAAAAAAAAACTTAAACTACGCCAGGATAGTGAAAGAAAAAAAAGAACAATATTTCAGAAAATGGTGCTTTAAACTAAACTAAAATAAACGCTTATTAAGACTAGTTTAACTAATTTGAAAACAAAATGTTTTGAAAAGAAAACTTACGGGTTATAAAACAGCCAACAAAAGTCAATTTTAACTTTCAATTTTTCTCTTTCCCTCTCTTTATTTTTCCCGCTGTCACTTCCTGTTTCTGTGTGAGTGTTTTTTTTTTCATAAATCTGTCTCATTTAATTTTTTCATTATAGAAAATATTCGCAGATTTAAAGTACGAAGTTAAACGAAGTTCAAACGAGTAGAAGATGAAGAAGGCAGTATGGATGATGATGGCTTTAAACGTTGAAGGGTGAAGTTGGGGGGTTAGAGCAGCTCCAATATGCATGTATTTATTCATTGATAATTAAATATTAGATATAGAGATCCTTAATATACAAACATATATTATACACATAGACAAATAATTATAATCATAGTGATACAGTGGATCCAAACCAACTCCAGTTTTTATTTCGTTAACTTTTCATATTTTTACTTTGAGAGTTCATAAGAAGCATCCTTGTCCTTGTGATATTTATTGTTTATTATTTTTTTTAATAAAAATTATAAATTATTTATGTTACAAAATAAATATTTTTATTATTAAACATTAAATAAAGCCCACAGCCAGTAAAATATATTTTGATTTTTTCTGCTTTCTTTGTGATTTTTATAAGCCAAGACGAATGCTTAATTTGCTTAATTTTTTTTCGGAGACTCTTTGATTCAGTTGCCGTGTAATTAAGGTTGGTGGATCTTCTGCCAAGAAATATATATTTCACATTTGCGGCTTCTGTCTCAAACAACTAAGCAGCAGTTTAACAATGTGAGTGAGGAATAATTCTTTGTGTGTTATTTTTTTACATTTACACCTTTTTTGTTTGTTTTATTCTCTAAATATTTAATAAACTTTTTGCTGTTGTAAAACATTCACATGCATTTTTAATTTATTTTGCTGTTAAAATATTTGAGGTTGTCTTTAGATGTTTTTTCGTAATTTTTAAAACAAATTAAGGGGCAACCAGATTATATTGTTAGACATGTTTGTTTGTAGTGTTGTTTTTTTTTTTTTTTTGTTATTAAAATTAATTTTAATTAATTTTTGTCGTTTTTTTAGTTTTGTTGCACAAATATTTGTGGGAAGAATTAGTTTTTATAAATTATTTTTAAGGCAGGATTTATTTTTTAATTATTATTTGAAGTTCAATCAGACAGGAAGACGTTCGATGGATGGGATTTTTGTTTGTTTAAGTTAAAGACGGAAATACATATTGTAAAAAAGTGTAAAAAATAAAATACAGAAAATTAGATACATTTTTGGTTGATGCAATTAAACATTTAACATTCAAGGCGTTAAAAATACAATTAAAATAATTTCTATTTAATTTTTAGTAACAGGCGTATGTATGGATGTGTGTGTGTGTGTGTGTGTGTGTGAATTTATATTAAAATATTTTGGAACAATTATAAAACATTTAACACTATTTATAACTTCAGTGCTAATAAAAACATTCTTAATACAGTGCTTCTTGTAATGACTATGTTGATGATGTCAAACTCAAATTTTAAAGTAATTAAACTTTAAAACGTTTTAGTATTACGAAAGATTTATCTTGAATGTTTACAATATTAAATCATTAATTGTTTAACTTATATTGAGAAGAACTTAAATTTTTTAAATATTATCAGTTATCTCCCAGTGATTATCGGTGATTATCGATATAACAGACTTTTTACGGCCCTTATTATATGTTGCATTCGATTTTCGATCTTCCCTGGCTAACGAACATCGAATGTCAAATCCGTATTATGAGTTGGTAGCACAGTCGAAAATTTCGTTGTATAACGAATTTTCAATTGAACTCAATTTTGCTTGCTTTCGATGTTAATATTTGTCAATTTTTTATTGTTTTTTACAAATGCCAGAAGTAAATTATTTTAATTTCATCAAGGTATAAGGTTGTAGGTACAAAACAACAATTGGAAAAGCACGTATTTCTAATGGAACAAGACCTGGAGCTGGCAAAAGGAATCTACATAAAAGTTTATGCGTCAAAAGCAATGAAAAGAAAACACGAAGGAGCTAAATTGTGTGGGGCCACCCGTTAGAACAACAGCAAAGTGGTCATACTAATTTTTTTCCTTTATAAATTAATAATACAATATTTATTTATAGTGCCAGCTGATAAACATGTACTATTGTGAATAATCCAATTGAGTTAAATTCACAATAGCGCAATTTTTTATCGAATGTGCGCCATAATACCAAATGAAAATTCGATCGATCGGCTTTTTCGACAACAGTCGAAGATCGAAAGTTGGGCATAATAGGCACCTAAATTCACAATCACCTTGTATTTTTTTATCGATGGTATTATTGTACAACAATACAATAGTGTAATTTTGATGCTGGTTATTTGCATTCCGTGTAAATTAAATCTTATGGAATTGTAAAAACACTCGGAATCAAAAAATTGGAAATTTTACTGTTTTATATTCAAATACTTTTTTTTTATTATTAGAATATTTCATTTTTTAGAAACATATAGACAATATAAAAATGGAAAGAAAACATTAAATATTTTTTATTACTAATAGGTTTTTTTACATCCTAAAGGCCGATGTACACTATAATACAAGTATTATTTCACTATTGTGGAAATTGAAAAACTCACATGATGTGTTTTTGTTTTTTTTTAATTACAAACCACAATCAATCATGTACATCAGAATAACATTTCATTCAAACGTGTTAATACTTATGTAATAGTGTGAAACAGGATTAAATAAGGTTTTGCTAAAAAAATTGTTTTCTTCTTCATTACACAATCATATTTTATTCGAATTAGAACGCAAAAAAAATATTCAGAAATAGAAGACATAAAAGCTAAGAAATTCGGATTATTTCAATTTCGGATTACAAATAGTCTGTAACCCCCTGTTACAGGCTATTGCGAACACGATAATTCGAAAGTAAGGAAGTAAAACACAGCACAGAATGATAGAAACAATATTAAACCATAAGCAAGATTTCCCGTTAAATGACGTAGTTTGTCCACTGCAAGGGTTGCCAAGTCTGTAATCCACAAAGTCCTCCATGCAGTTGCGTACAAAAAATGTATGTGATATGCATAAATTAGCTAATAGGAACACAGTTCTAGTGAAGTCATTTGTGCAACATGAGCAGAAAATTGTAGGCCCTTATTTTGTATTGAATTCGATATCCAATCAAATTCGTATTATGAGTCGGTAGAACTGTCGAAAATTTCATTGTATAACGAATTTTCTATCGAACGCAATATTGCTTCCGATGCTCATTAAAAATATAAGTATTTGTAAATTTTTATTGTTTTTTTTTTTTACAAATGCCAGCAGTGAATTATTTTACTTTAATGCAGGTCTAATTTGTAAATACAAAAAAAAACAATTGGTAAAACTCGTTTTTCTAATGGAACAAAATCCTCAGCTGGCAAAATGAATATGCACAAAAATTCAAGCAGCAATAAAATGGGGAAAAAACCACACAGGAGCGTCTCAAAGAGATATTAGAACAACAGCAAAGTGTTCATATTAATTAATAATTAATTAAATTTTTTTCATTTATAAACCAGTAATACAATATTTATTTAAAGTGCTAGCTGATAAACATGTACTATTGTGATAATCCAATTGAGTCAAATTCACAATAGCGCAATTTTTATCGAATGTGCGCCATAATACCATATGAAAATTCGTTCGATTAGCTCTTTCGACTACATTCGAAGATCGAAAATTTCTCTTAATAGCCACCTTAATTTTATGTGCAGAATGGTGTAATCTTGTTTCTATCATTCTTTTTACATATTATGTTAATATCGTTCTTGGAACAGTTGCCATTTTGTATTAAGGGTGTTGAGGTGATAGATTTTTAAACAGTCTTAAATTTTAATGTTCGTCTGTGAAAGAAATAAAATTTACTTCCAATCTACATTATGACAATTTTTTATGAAAATATTCTAAAGCACACTTCAATATATTATTTATTTTAAACACGGGCTTATCACCCCGTCTACATTGAAAGATATGAAACGAATAACATTAAAACTAACAACATCATGTTAGTTTTAAGTATAGACTGCCCATGTTTATGTTTTTTTACACCTTAGCAGAGTTGTTAAATCATTTGTTATACATATAAGCTCTATTATAACATGACAACGACGTTTTAGTTTTATTTTCCTTTGGCAGATACTAATAATCACTGCCTTGCTATAATCATTCAAACATCATTGATGAAAAAAGGAAGCATAACCGGAACATAAACACAAATATGTATTCGTCACCAAAAACAATATCCAGAAATTAATATCGTTACCGGCGTTATATTGTATTGTTCATATCTATTGTTAGTGAAGACGATGTGGGGTGTAAGAGGCATTATATAGAAACCACCTATAGATTAAATTTAAGAGGCGTGTTGTTGTAAAATTAAATAAAAAACACGTCACATGTTTCAACCCTAAATCAACCCCTGTCTATATTAGAAACCTTAATAAATTTGCATCTTAGTTTTTTTATATAAGGTCGAATGAAAAGGGTTTTACGATTTTTACTATTGGAACGCAAACGGCTTACGCCAACATAAAAATGAACTTGAATACTTCCTCAAGAACCAAAAAATTGATGTCATGCTGATTTCCGAGACACACTTAACAACAAATAGCCTTTTTAAAATCAATAGCTATATTTTATATGACACTAAGGACCCCCGTGGAAGAGCATGTGGAGGCTCGGCAATACTTATTAAGGCCCGAATCAAACATTATTTACTGCGTGAGTTTTGTGAGAATTACCTTCAAGCAACAAATATCTGTCTTGAAGAATTTCATCAAAGCTTAGTTATTTCTTCGATTTATTCACCTCCTACATTTCAAATTTCGGAAAGTCAGTATAGCGACTTCTACAAATCACTAGGTCCCTGTTTCATAGCATCAGGCGACTACAACGCTAAACATACGTTTTGGGGATCACGCCTAATAACTCCAAAAGGTCATATTTTGTTTAACACAATTGCAAAAATGCGTCTGAATGTTATATCGAGTGGACAACCCACCTATTGGCCCATTTGAAGAGAAAAAATACTGCTCTGCGCTTTTTATCGACATTTCTCAAGCATTCGATAAGGTATGGCATAGAGGCCTAATATATAAGCTAAAACTGAATTTGCCCGTAAACCTATATAAGCTGCTAGATAGTTATTTAACCGAACGAAAATTTATTGTGAAAGAAGGAGATTTTTTTTGAGCTCACCCCAGCCAATCGAAGCCGGAGTTCCCCAAGGTAGTATTGGGGCCCTTTTTATACATATTGTATACTTCAGACATGGCAACTAGTAACCGAGTTAACACATCGACATTTGCTGACGACACAGCTTTTTGGAGCATTCACGAACGACCCGAAGTAGCATCACGATATTTACAAGACCACATATCCAATTTAGAAAAATGGTTGAAGAAATGGAGAATAAAAGTGAATGAACAAAAATGTACTCACAAAACTTTCACACTGCGTAGAGAATCTTGCCCCCCTATTCGGATAAATAACCAAACGATACTCCAGATTTTAGACGTCAAATATCTCGGCATACATCTTGACCGGCGCCTTACTTAGAAACGCCACATAGAATCAAAGTTAACACAAATGAAGTTAAAAGCAGTCCAACTAAACTGGCTTATTGGCAGAAATTCTACTCTAGCTTTTGATTGCAAACTTTTATTATACAAGTCAATTTTAAAATCAATTTGGTGTTATGGTATTCAATTATAAGGCACTGCCTCAGCTAGCAATGTAGAAAAAATACAAAGGCGCCAAAATAAGATTCTTCGTATGGTTACATCTGCTCCCTGGTATATAAAAAACTCGAACATCCATAAAGATCTAAACGTGCCAACAGTTAAAGCGGAAATAGCCAAACTTGCCATAAGGTATTTAAAGAAGCTTGAAACTCATCCTAATCCACGGCCCGGAACATACTAAATGAACCTGAACCTTCGACTAAGAAGGAGGGACACTGCTTCTCTCATCCGTACATCAGAGGGATAACCCGCAAATTACAGTAACCGTGAAACATACATTTTTTTTGTCCAGCACTGGTTGGACTTAACAAGTATATTTAATTTTTTAGACTTAAGATATGAGTAATTATTGATAGTTCAATTATATTGAAGATACAATAAATAAAAAATTGCGAAAAAAACGATTTTTACTATAATTTAGCATGATAACAAAAATGAAAAGTAAAAGTTACATACATATGTACATATATTTCTAGTTGCCAAGTTTGAAATGTAAAAAAAAATGAAATAACTTTTAAGTTTAGTTTCTTAATTTGATAACAATGAATTGCTATCTTATAGCTTTTTTCCATCTTTTGTATAAAATGTTTGTTCTATTAATGTATAAATGATGGTTTTAATGTAAAAAATTTTTCTTTCACGAACTTATTTCTATTGTAAGTGCGTATGATTCGCTGATTGCAATTTAATTTTATAAATATTTTAAAGTTAAATAAATGATGACAGTTAGTTGTTAGAGTGAGAATGATGGGAATATAAAAATATATTAAGTTAAATGCTTTTGACTTTTAAGTAAATACACCACTTTTTATAGTATTTGTACTCTTTTAAACATTTTGAAAACGTAAAAAAGATGAATCTTTTTTTATTTAAACACTGGAACTTGTAATATCCTATTAGAGAGTATAAATAAAAATTTGAAAGGTTTGAAACATAATATTTAAGCAATCGATATGCCCAAAAAAAGAGTCGTAACTAAATGAATAATTTGTATGACGGGTTTTTAATTTTGTACTAGCAGTGCCCTCCACGTCATCAGCTTCCTGTTTGATTTAGCTTTGAAATAAATCCACACCAAATTTTAAGACTCTGCAGCAGTTATGGAATATGTATTTACTTTTTATAGAGGTACCTATCCCTGGGTAATTAGTCAGGATATTGCATCATAGGATTTGTATACAATTCAAAATTTATATAAAATTCTAAATTTATTTTAGTGTTCTGTAAAGGTGCAGCCAAGTTTTTAGTACCAATAAATGGTAAAATTGCGTACATTCACCATTTTATCGCGAGATATTTTTACGGAAAAAAAGTATCCGATGTTTCAACCGAGGTACTGAGGTACCTTCTCACAACATTTTATTGCGTAATGCAAACACGGACAGATAAACACAAATTCCAAAAATTGGTGTTTTGTATTTCAAATCCAAACAGAATTTAAATGGGAGTTTCGATCAATATCGAATGCCGTAATTTGGCGCCTGATTATTTTAAGCAAATAATTCAATATTTAACAACTATTGCTCAATAATATCATCCTTATTATAGACTAGCTGTGCCGGACACGTTATAGGCGTCCTGACAATAGTTTGTTCGATTTTGCTTCGAAAGTAATCCACACCAAATTTTAAGACTCTTACTGGCAGTTTCACAATGTCGAAATAATTCGTGCTTTCGTGCAAGTAGATTTAAAATAAAACAACATTTTTGAATTTGTTTTTAATATATTTGTGAGAAGGAACAAAGTCTGTCGCCATTGTCAAACAGGCCCTTACTTTTATACTGCTTGAGTTATATATTTTCTTTATATAGAGGTACCCATCCCTGGAAAAAAATCCAAAATGTATATATAAAGTTCTGTTTTGTAGAGTTCTGTAAATAGTGTTTAAAATATCCCGCTTTTGAAAATAATAGGTGCTTTCAAGTTAGCAGTACCTTTAAAACGGTAAAATTGTGTGCTTTCACCACTTTTTCTGTATTTTCTCTTGGAAATGAGATATTTTTGAAAAAGGTATCCTATATATGAATCATGATACTAAGGTACCTCCTCACAAAATTTTATTTAAAAAATCCAGTAGTTTTTACGTGATGCGAACACAGATGCACAGACAAACAGACAGACAGACAGATAGACAGAAATTATAAAAATTGCTGTTTTTATTCCATTTCGTTTACTACTGCACCAGCAACAAAATTTTCTAAAAATATTTCATGTACAAAAATGGTCCTGTTACAGTTTCCTCGTCGATGCCGTTAATCAATAGTGTCGTCTATTTTCCGCTTTTATTTTGCAGCAATTCCTTACAGCCTTTTCGAAGAACTAGAATTTAATTTTTCAGAGAACGTCCTGTAGGACTTGAGCGCTCAACAATGCTCAAACGATATTTCCAAAAATTATATAATTATTGGACAGTTGGCATATCCATTGCTTAATCGTCGTAAAGGATTCTTGTTATAGATCCAGAGGTCGCTATATCACTTGAACCGCACGTGGAACTCCCTAACAGCGCTCTGGGGTTTAGCTGAAAAAGTTGCGATTCACTACAGCTAATTTTTTTATTATATTTTTTGCTTGGGGGGTAATGTCAATTAAAGCCTTCCCTATTTTATGTGTCAAATTGCTTGAAATAGTAACACTGCAAAAGCATGTAGCAAGCGAGCGTAAAAGTATCTCTTCCTCTAGCTTATCAAACTGGTTCGAGAACTTTACCTTAATTTTCAATTTTTTTTTTATTTTTTGTTGTTTTAAATCTCTTCCAATTCGTTACTCAGAGATCACTTCAAAAAAACTACTATCGTTTCAATACAATATCTACTTAAACTCTTCTAACATAATAATTTTTCTTTAGGCTCGGGTTATTATAAGTTAAGAATAAAAAAAGATTTTTTTATTAATAAAATTTATATTAATTTCAAGTTTCTAAATTAATCATTTAATAATGATTACTGGAAAAAGTTGCGAAAAGTTTTAAGATCTGGAAAACCGAATACAACGAAAACTAATGTCCGCGATTGTACGCTATACTATTTGCAAACAATTCACTGTTTTGTAAATTGTTATTTTTTAATCAAAAAAGGATTCCATAATTTACGGGTACGTTCTGCAATCCGAAAGCGAGTGAAATTGAAATCGAATAAATTTTTCAAGAAATATATAACTTAGTTGCGCCCATTATTTTAAAACATTATCAATCAATGAAGTTATGTGAATAGTCTTTAATCAAATGTATAAAAAACAATATCAAAATGTTGTAAGATTTAAAAGTTATGACAATTTAAAATTTCATTCGATTTCAATTCAATTTCACTACGATTCGGATTACAGAACATACCCATTAAATTGATGCGTAAGAATAATATTTTTCGGAATAAAAACTTCATTTAACTTTTGTTTTGATATAGTTTATTTGACCTTTTTTTAATTATTTGTAGTTTAATTATTTTTATTTTCAAACTTTAGGTCGTTAATTATTTTTATTTTTACTATCGATATTTCGCCACTCCATTGTGTAGCATCATCCGGAAAAATTAAAAAAATTAATTGTAATTTTCATAACGTTAATTTTTTAATTTTTCATGATGTTGCTAAACAATGAAGTAGCGAAATATCGATAGTAAAAAAATAACTAACGACCTAAGGCTTGAAAATAAAAATATTTAAATTACAAATTTTATTTAACAAAAAAATAAATATTGTACGGAACTCTTGTGCTGAAAAAAATTAAAACATATTTTTAATTTCCCTGCCAGCATTTTCTATATTTATATATCAACCTCTTCTGTAAACAAATTTTCTACTTTTACGCACAAATGTTTGCCTCAAATTGACGCACAACTAATTGTTAAAAACCCTTTTCACAAATGCATTATTTTCTTGCCATTAAAACATTATCAAACATTATCAATGGGAAAATTAAAAGCATTCGAAATTTATTTTGTATGTGTTTTGCTAAAGAGCACCCTTAACCTTAAAAAGAGATATATGTATTTACAATTTTTGTCAGGCAGAATAATTAATTAAAAATAATTAGAACAACACAATGTCACCAACCAATTAAGTACAAATTAAAAATTCAAGGACAAATAATTAGTTTTTAGCAAACGTTTAAACGAAAAATATAAATAAATAAATAAATAAGTAAACATGATGTTTTATGATTGTTTTATATGCTTTTTATTGCTAAATTTTTTCATTCTTTTTTCTTTTTCAACTTAATATTAAACAATAAAAAAACATGAACAAAGTTAATAAAAGAATTGCAGTTGAAAGGACAGAAAGTCAGTACTGAATATCATGACAATGATGAGTTAATGAAAATAAAAAGCATTGGCTTTTGTTTTAGGCTTATTTAGTTACAAAAAAAGATTACTTTTGTTGTAGTAATAAAAATAATAATTATAATGAACTCAATTTTATTTAAACATAAAAAATTAAAATTTAAATTTAAAAATATATGTATTTATAAATAAAATGTTATATTACGACTTAAAATGCATATGAGAGGGTTAATGAGTATAAGATGAAATGAGGTTTTAAAACAAGAAAACAAGATTTAGTTACTTGATAATCACACCTGTTCTGTAATCCAAATTAGTTCATTCGAAAGTAATTTTTTTGAGTTTAATTAAAAAAAAATGTGAAATAAAAAATATATATTTTTGAAATTAAATTATTAAACGAAATTTTAAATTTTTGCAATTCCAAACGTTTTCATTTCTTTCGAACTAGAGAACAGGGACGAAAAATTCTTTTGTGTGGAGTTTCTAGCTTTTGATTTGTGTTGTTTTATTTATATTTTGGCTTATTTAAATGATAAAATATAAACGATATAAAAATTCTGAAATTGTCTTGTTATGAAGCAGTTTAAAATTGTTTGTTTAATTTTTTTAAGGCATAAAGTAAGCTTTAAAAAGAAAAATACAATATTTAAACATACGAATGTAACTGGTTCTAGAACGCATGAACTGAGAAGCACTTTAGATTACTTTATAAGTTTCTAATATTTAATTTGAATACAATTAATTAATGCCCCTATTACGGATTACAACTCCACTTAGTTGAGTTGTCTAAAAGACAACCTGAAAGACAACTGCTACTGATGAGTTGTAATTTTTTTAAACTTTTGTTAACCGAACTAACACATGGTTGTAAACGGTGAAACTACAACAGAGTTGTAACACAACACATTTAAATTCAACTTACAAATATTTGACAAGTTGAGTTGTAAGTGATAATACCAAATTGTAAAATTTCAACTGAAGTAGAGTTGAGTTGTAAAATGTAATAGGGGCCTAAGCTTACGGTTAATGAAGTCGATATTTCGCAACTCCTTTGTGAAGCATGTTTGGCAATTAACAAGCAATAATTAAAAAGTTTAAAATAACATTACAGCAATAATGTCATACATTTTTTTTTTTTTATTAAATTAAAATGACAAAAAAATTTATAAAATTTTTGTTGTAATTGGTTTCAAAAATTCAGGTCAACTGGATAAAACAAATTTGAACCTTGTTTTATAAAATTCATTTTAGTTTTAGGCCCATTATTATAACTTGCCTTTAGCTAAAGTTAGGATTTTTTTGGAGTGATAAGTAGTAGTCTTTCGTTATTAAAAGTAAGCTAAAAACCACTTTTAACTATCTCGTACTATAAGGACAAGTTATAGCAATTAGCATTATCCTCATTATTATAACGAAAAACTACTTATCGATCCAACAAAAATCCTAACTTTAGGTAAAGGCAAGTTATATTAATGGGCCTTAAAGTTATATCTGTAATATCCAAAATAAAGAAAGTTTTATTGGTCACGACTTTGCCAATAAGTCTGAAAATTCTGAGCAGATTTAAATAAAATGTTGTATGACTTAAAGGTAATTTTATAGTGGATGTTTTACTTAACCAAATAGGGTAAAATATTTTTTCTAGTTATTCTAATATATTTTGTGCATTTTCTTTTATTTTGGATATAACGATGGTATATCTCAAAAACTAGAATCAATTTAATAAAATGTAGTGCAGGTTTCAATTATGTAAATGGTTATACATGCTGGAGTAAATGTTCATTCCAGAAGCTGCCACACAAACGAGTAGAAAAATATCAAATAAAAAACTTAATTCGAAAATCGCTTTATCAGTTGCATGAAAAGTAATTCAGTTTTAAATTAGCTGCTATATATTAATTGAGCTTCTATAGTATTTCTTGCATTTACCTTGCATTGATAAAAGAAATCATTGCTGAAACTAAGCCTGAAGTTGTACATTCTCGGGGATGATATAATTATGAATTCAAGAAACCAAACTGACTGTGTTATTAAAGTTTGTGTTTTTGTTTTTGTTCTCAATACACTGAATCCAGAAGATTAGTGTTATTAACTTATTTCAATGCTTTTTTAATGTGTTAAATAAGATTTCCAAATTAAAATCATGAATGCTAGTTATTGATTCTCAAAGAAAATATTAGGATTTCAAAATTGTTGAGGTGAGGATCCTAAATCACTTCTGGAACCTGTTCTGTAGATTAATAATATGATTCTAAATAACCTTCTTATATTGTTATCATGGAATTGGTTTAATTTTTTTAAAACCCTCAACATTTTGGTGAAGGGTCTGCAAAATTTACTGAATATATACTTTTTTCTAAAAGGTTGTTTACGGTCGGCTGGTTATCAGCTTATTTAGTTAAATTAATAAATTAAATTAAATTAATAGAAATAAATAAATTTTACTATTGTTTAGACTAAATATAGGTTATTCCAAAAAATTATTGAACTGTTTCAGTACCAGAATTATTTCGAAAAGTGATGACTAGCTACCATCTCCTGAAGGCTCCATATCAATGCTTTATTTACTAATGCAAAACTAAACGCGAAGAATCTTGCCTCCCAGCATGCGTTATTCAACTAAATGTAGAACCAGTACAGTTGTACTTCCAATTCTTGTTTTATTTTTTGTCTGCTTTTCAAAAATTTGTTTGTATGACTTCAAATGAAAGAGCGTATGATAAATACTAATATCTTCGCTTTAATGAAACATAGCCATATCACAAAATTTTTTTTTTTAATTTTTTCAAGAAAGAGTGTTCCATCTTTATCCGTAAAATATATTCAGAAACTCAAGCTAAAGCGAAGTTACGCCCAAGTATTTTCTATCTCCTCAGCCCATTTTAAAAACTTCAACAGCAGTTTGCCACATTTATTTTTTTATGCTGAGATATGACTATGTTGCATCAAAGGAGCGATATGTTTTTTATATAAGCCATGTAGCGGTCATAATCTAAATAGCTAATAGTACGAAAAGTATTAGCAGTTCAACAACATGCACAAAAGCAACTTCATAATAAAATGTTTGTTATTATCGTAAAATTGATACCATCTTTCTGACAGAATCTGTGAATTGAACTGTGTATAACTCGAATATAGCTTAAATATGTATATGTAATAATCATGTTATATATATATGTATGTATATATGTATAATTATAAATGTATGTATGTGTGGCTGAATGTACAGATTTAAAATTATTTAGAGAAAAGAACAAACAAAAGAGTAAAAGGACACATTACACACAATTGGTTAACAGACTACAGCAAATGTTGTTGTTGTTTTTTAACAAAAACAAATAATTATAATAATAGTAATAAGGATAATAAATATTTTTTAAGATTAAATCAGTTTCTGTTTGTTTTGTTTAATGTTTTTTTTTTTTTAATAATAATGTTGCCTTTTTATGATTTTTTTTTTTTTAGATTTTATTAAGCCAACCCAAAAATGTTGATTTTAAAGTGCGTACCTTGCCACTATCGCTATCACTGGCAGTGCCACCATTGTTAACGCCACCACTAAGTGTTGATGATGAAGAACTGGTCACACCGGCTGCCACACTGTTGCCACTTATATTACTGCCATGTTGGCTCTCATAGTCCTGGGAAGCTTGACGAGTGGCTCGTGCTCCCATCACCGAAGCACTGCTGAAACGTCTGGTGGTGTTGGTGTTGGAATTTGTTTGGCCAGCTGAGGAGGCTGTAGCTCTACGTTGAAATGGCGCTGGCTGATTAAAACTACTGGAACTTAATTGTAAATCTTTACGTAATGAAGAGGTAAGTTGAGCTGCTATAGTTGATGTTTTTGGTGTACTACTGATCAAATAACTACCGTTGCCATTGCTGCCGCCGGGTGTGGTAGCAATTGTGGGTGATGTGTTTGATTGCACAATAGTAGTGGATGCTGCACTATCACTAGCATTGCTTATATTAGAATAAGTAGGCGGTGAATTGTGTTGGTGCTGTTGCTGTTGCTGACTGTGGTGATAAGCACGGGATAATGAATCCATGTGTCTGACTTTTGTTGACAACGATTCGCGTTTTGGTTTTGGTAAAGGAGAATTCTGTAGAATTCTCGAGGACGGACTATTAAAAGTGTTATTGCTTAATGCATTGTTAATGGAGCCACTGCCGCCGCCACCACCACCATATGACTTTGAGGCCGAGCTATACGGTGTTGTTGCCATTGGTATAGATGACGAGGTGGAACTACGGCTGGTATTGGTGCTAAGCGAAGACGAATTATCTTTACGTATACTTTGTGCTGAGTCAGCTCTTTTCAGGCTATTTGGTGATTTGGAATACAACAGATTGCCAGTACTTCTACTCAACGGTGATCTACTGGAGGAACCTGAAGAATTTGCAGAAGGTGGTGAACGACCAGCTGTAGAAGGTCTTCCGGAAGGTGGTTTTCCTATAAGTAAAATGTGTATTTTAAAAAAGTACTTTTTTTAATAAAAGTAAAAAAGAAGAGGTTTTTGCAATTTAACCGGAAACTAAATAAAAATGAAAATGACGCTCAACGAAATCAAAGTTCTTTTAGATAGTGGAGATTCTATACATATATTTACTTACTAAATATACTACAGAGATAGCAAGATTTAACGAACAACCGCAAATCGATGTCAGCAATTTATATATGGGCTGATCTAAAAACTAGAACTACTTTCAACAATCATTCTCAAATCAGTAAAAAATCAAAGCGAATGTCGGAAGCCTCACGACATGTACGTCAACACTTTGTTTCGTCCAATTCATATTTTTTGGTTCGCAACTCTGGCAAAGTTCTTATTAGCTCTTTTTAGACCTTTCCGCCAGACATCTCGCCGATAACGGACAAGTTTGTTGGCTGCATAAGTAATGATTTAATACAAGTAAAAAATCGAAACTATTGTGATGTAGTTTTATGAATGTCCCTTATGCAGCCCACAAAATATTCCAACATTAATAGTACTTCAGTACTTCATTTAAATTTCGGTCTGAGCCAAGTCTGAGAAATTTTATGTACGGTACGACCTGATTGCCGTATATCACATGGTTACCGATTTGGCATGGATAAGTCTGATAGATATCAGACTGATTTCGTACAGATATATTTTGTTTTAATTGACTTTTGTTCTTTTTTTAATGAAAAATTGCTAACACATTTTACAAAAGAATTAATTTGGCTTAAGAAGACTGAGAAGATAATTTAAGATAACAAATTATCTCTGCAACCTCTTTTAAAGCTTTTGATAGAAGACTTTCTAAACTTTGTACGGCAGCTTAAGGATCATGAAGAAAAGACTCAATCTAGCAAATATAGCAAATTTTAGATTCTATAGATTTTATTTTTATTTATGCTCTACTTTTTAGTTAGCGATATGTAACAATCAATTGCAGGACAATGTCAGAAAATTTATATGTGATTGCGCACGGAGAAAGGGCCTAGATTTACGTCAGTACCTGGCCGTGTTGGCCCTAACCTGACGGTGGTCTTTACGTCGACTAGCGCCCTCCACTGGCGATATGTAACAAACAATTGCAGGACAATGTCAGAAAATTTATATGTGACCGCGCACGTGGAAAGGGTCAGATGTGGCCAAGATTTACGTAAGTACATGGCCGTGTTGGCCCTAACCTGACGGTGGTCTTTACAACTGAGTGAATACAAAACGTCGACTAGCGCCATCCACTGGCGTAGCAACAAAGTAGCACTTCAGGACCATGGTAATTGGAGAACCATATTCTTATCCCTTGCTTAGGGGTTGGAAGATGATCCAACTCCTGACATCAATTAACCAGCATTGCACCATCCCCACAATACTGGTCGTAACCAAAGCCACCACTTGTACTTCGGAGGGACGTTACCAGCAACCGTGGGGTACCGGTTCCTGTGGTACGAACCAGTCGTTTGGACATAGGGCGGACCTCGAGAGACCTATGTACACATTTCTGTTCTTCCAGAATCAGGTTTCAGCAAACCCAGATGACTGCTACCCCCATATACCCCGGAAATACTGTGTTAAAGCATGAGAATATGTCAAAAATGAAAATTAGTGCTCCTAGGGCTGGGGGAACGGAAAAAGGGACCTAAAGGGTAATATTTAATGGAGACTCGATTGAAGTCGAGTACAGAAAAAAATAAAATTTTTCAAAATCTTGAAGTCTTTCAGTGAACCGTTTAAAGGGTTAACCATTTTTTTGATTGGTCTCAGAACCCCCAAAGTGTTTCAGGTGTAAAAATTAGTTTTTCAGTGTGTAATTTGATTAAAGAAAATAATTTTAAAAAATGGCTATAATCGGTAATTTTGAAGGCATAACAGTTCGTTAACAGAATTTGAGCTCGTGAAAAAATACAAACAATAAACAGCTCTCCTGTAAAATTTATTTTTATTATTTTTACAATTAGGTCCCTTTCTATTTGCGTGGTCACATGTTCTAATGTTTGCAATGATGTAAGTAACTTCATAGCACGTTTTCCATATAATAAGATAATTAAGTGGATTAGAAGGGAAATGAAACAGACACAGTTGTAAGAATAATATGCATTTCGGTTCAGCCGTTTGGCTCTTATTCGACGGTGGTCTTACCACTGAGTGAAATAAAAGCGTAGACTAAAGCCCCCATTGTGTAGATCAGCACACTCTACGATAACGTGCCGTCTGTAAAAGAAGGCTTCGATACCGCACAGTCACAATGAGTAGGAATTTATGAAACATGACAAATCATGGACCCTAACCTCTTACTTAGGGGTTGGAGACCATCCATCTCCTACAATATCTTCTTGTTCTTGATAATTTCGCTTACATCAAATTATTTTGCTTATAAAATCTTACCTGCAAAGTACGCCGCCGCTTTACTGCCTGGCAATGGTATTTTACTTGGCTTAGTAGCCGTTACGCCACTAAATTTCTTTAAGGCTTGCACCTGATTTCTAATGGCAGCAATATGTTGCTGCTGCAATTGCTGTTCAAAAGGACTAACACCATCTACACTAGCACTCATTAGATTATGCCTTATATCGCGACCATTATCCGATTTCGTTGGCATTTTACCTCTGGCCATTGTATCTTGTTGCATTATATCGTTTTCATGAGCTGATTCAGTACTGCTGCTGTGATGTTGCATATCATCCATGAGTAAATGGGTCATGGCTTTCATGCTGGGTGTTGATATTTGCATTGTTATCGGCTGAGGCATTTGGCCGTTGTGTGTCGCTGATAAAGGCGTTGAGGAGCGTATATCACTAGAATCGGTATTTACGCTGCTACCAGCACCGCCACGTCTGCTTAGCATTAAAGTGGTAGATGCTGTAGAACGATTTGTTTCATAGTCATTTTGCGAGTGTAAATAGGAATTGGTGGCAGCACCGCTGCTGGGTGTTATTGAGTGCAGTCTAGATTCTAAAACTCGTAGTTGAGCTTTAGTACCCTCTAATTCTATGTTCTTTTCTTCCAGCTATAAGGATTGAAATAAATGGCTTAGGTTTTTGCCAGTAAAGTTTTGTTTAAAAAACATACCTGAAACCTTAGATCTTCAACATCTTCTTTGGATTTGTCTAAACGTTTGACTAAATGTCCCTTTGTTTTCGAAGCCTGATCAAGTTTTTGCATCAAAACCTTTAATATTTTTAGTTTTATTTGACGGGAAACAACAAATATGTAGAGAATATTATACCTGATTTTTAACCGTTAAAGTTAATAAATGTCTTCGCAGTTCTATGACACTGGTCTCTAGGAGTATAGCGGCAAAGCGTTTGGAATCTGTTACCCGACACTTAATATTTCGATCCCCTGGCGTACTGACAATGCCATCTAAGCGCCCCAATAGTTCGGGTGTAAATTGCTGAAGTTGGGAATTACGTTTATTATCACTGCCAATGCTTTGATGGAATGGTATTAATGGATAAAGTTGCTGCTGATCCGTTGTTTGCTGTTCCACAACTACAGGTTGGAATGTATTCTGCCTAGATGAGTTTGCACTAACTGTAGATAAAACTGTGTTAGCGGAGGAGGAAAGAAATGTACGAGGGCTACTGGAAACATCCGATTGACTAAAAAAAGAACAAATTATAAATGTAATTCCAAAGTTACTCTAACGATGTAAAACCAATATTTTCACTTTACCTGAAAGAACTTTTGCTTGGAGTCAGCTGTTGTTGCTGCTGCAACTGATGCACTCTAGAGTTTAACTCTAATCGTTGTGCCATCGCCAATTTTAGTTGTTCCTCCAAATCTCTTTTCACATTTATTAACTCTTCAACTTGTTCACTCATTTTGGCTGCTTTAATACGACCCGTCAGTGTTTCAGCCTCCATTTCAGCCAATTTATCTAGCAGACGATCTCGCTCTTTACGCAGTTGTTGCAAATCTTCTCTGCTAAGACGTTCGACGTGCTCACGGAAGGTTTTTGGTGTTAAAGCTGTATTGGCACTACTGCTGCTGGATTTGGAAAGACCGGTTGCTCCTTCAGCGGAAGTCGCTACATCAGTTTGATCCCGTTCCGCATTAGAACCTTGCTGCAAATGTTGACGCTCATAATTCTGTAAATGTTCTACTTCGTCTCGTAAACGATTGGACTTGCGGTGTATAACGTCCAAGAGATTTAATAGCTCATCATCGGACTCAGGACAAGATAGACGATTTGAAGCAATGGTGGCCTGGATAATTAAAGAATATTACAATAAAAAAATTTTAATTCTAACCTAATTGCAAGAACTGACTGACCGTTAAAGCACCATTTGTTGAAGATGCACTATGACCCTCTTTGGATGAACTAGTTTCCGTAGAGAATCCGGAATCTTGAATAACACTACCATTATTATTCTCACCACCGCTTGTGGCTCCGCCACTACTACCCACTCCGCCTCCGCTGCTACTCTTTGGCTCTTTTTTGCCGCTTTGGGAATTACTGCGACTTCTCGGTAACGATGATGTCAATTCTATGGCTGCTGGTTGTTCTTTCTGAGATATTTTCCGTTTTACCCTTATACCTGGCTCCCATTCACGACGTGACACTAAAGTTCCGCCACTGGTCAGCGGTATCGTCGAGCCACTGCTGGTTACACTTACCGACGATTGACCATTTGTTAGAACATTTCCACCGCCACCCGTCGACGACAAGGTTGAGGCTGCCGATGATATGGAAGCCATTTTTTGCTTGAGATCCGGAAATGTTTCTATTACTAAATCACGAAATTCCAACAGTGCTCCAACTTCATGTTGTAACTCCTGCAACGATTTTGTCTGTTCACTGTGTATATTTAAATGGGGGTGATTATGATGGTGACTATTTGTTGACGTTGTTGTCGATGTATGATGCAGACCACTGAAGTTATTACTGTACGGCAAATGATGACTTAACAAATGATGATGATTGAGGTTCAGGTGATGATGATGTGGATAAGCCGCCACAACGGCTGAGGGTGGTGCTACAGTTACATTAACTGTATTACTAGAAGCCATTAAATGAGGATGATGAGTACCCACACCATGTGTCAGAGGCAAACAATCCATGGTTCTCCTTAATATGAGATCATCACCGCCACTACTACTGACGATTTTTCCAGTATGCTGTTGCTGAGTTACACTGCTGTTATTACGTCGTACAAGATCATGGGCTTCATTCTGAAAAAAAAAGACGAGAGGAAAGACGACATTAATAAGAAGAATAAGAAGTGTTATCTATTTAGATAATAAAAATGATATAATGTTCGTTGGCAACGGCATGTCTGATAACGCTATTTTTTATTTTATGCCAAAGTCCACAGGGGAATTTGCAAACGCAAATAAATATTATGAAAAACTTGAACAGCATATGATTTGAGAAACAAATTGACCCCTGATATTAGGGATGAGGAAGTAAAAAAATATATCGATTTATTGATGATTATTATTTATACATATGCAAATTTATCATCAATAATTGTATCCGATCTGCATATGCTTCAAAAAAAAAAAGATGACACGGTAAAAATAATTAACACTTAATCGTAAATTATTTTTATCTCAATTTAGCTTAAAGTACAGTTCAAAAGCTTTATTTTTAAAGTAAATGTTGAAGGCTTTGAAATTCATTTAATGTCAAACCATTAATTTGTCATTGTTACATCATATTTTCTCATACTCAAATGTAAGTAAAAAAAAATATTGGTTGATTTGTCCTATTAATTTTGTGGTTAATGTTTAATTTACTATTATTATTTTTTAGTTATTTATATGAATTCCATATTTAATTACACACAAATAAATCTTCAAATCGAATTTTCATTGAATCATTTTGAAACTTGTCATTCAGCCAAACAAATTTTTAATTAGATGGATGGTTATGATGTTGAAATGATTTGTATTTTATTTGATTTTAAACAGGCCTCTTAATGTAATCATCATTTAATTTGATGTAATGAGATATAACTAAAAGAAATATAGATACATATACATATGTATTCTTTTAAGGCTTATTAATTTTCAGAAGACCTTTTTGTTGAATAACCACCCCTATTCTATTTGGCGTCGTCGACATCGTCGTCTCTTCTGGGGCGACATTGCTTTGTATCCACGTCGCCATCATATTGATTTGGTATTCCCTAATAGTATTATAACGACGTCGATGGGTTATCGACAATTTCAGTCAAATAAAATACACATATTCATCCATATTCTATTTGGTGTCGTCGACATCGTTATCACTTTTGGGTCGACATCACTTTGCATCGACGTCATTATCAATTCGATTAAAGTTTGGTATTCCCTAACAGTATTAAGACGACGTCGACGGGTTATCGACAATTTCAGCCAAATAAAATACACATATCTATTATTTTATTTTGTTTACAATATTTATTGATATTTTTTTTAAACAAAAATATAAATAAATTTAAAAAATATGTTTTTCGTATCCGATTCGGATTCAATTAGAGAATTTAAAAAAAAAACATCTGGTCATTCAGAGAAGACTAATCAGACAGACGTCTAATATATTTCAATTCCCGAATGAGTAGTAAGTAAAAACGAACTTTCTTTTTGGAAAAAATATTTATGTTGTAATAGGTTTCAGAATTATTATATTTAGGTTAAATAAATCAGCATTCAGGTATGTTCTAGAAATAATGTCACCAAATTGTAGCAGATTTGCTACAGCCTTCAGTAGTCTTAGCCAGTAGCCTCAGCTGTATTGAAAACCATTTTCGTCTTTGCCTTAAATTTTATTACTCGCCCGACCTGTAGTCGAATTTTCGCTAGTTTTTTTTTTTAAATTTCCTTTATATAAGAATATTCTTTAAATCCACCACTTTTTCTAACTATTCTGAAATCTTCTTGGAGGCCAAGGGCATTTAATGCAAGAGCAAAACCATCCCACAACTCTTTAAAATGACTAGGGGTACATCCTATTTGGAAGCCTATTGCAAGGGAAGGATTTCTTTCCATTTCTTCCACTAATTTTCTGAATTGGTATGAATTTTTTATTTTATTTTTTTCACAGGATGATAAAATCGTCGTCGACACAACATAATTTCGATGACACATTATCTAACAAAATACCAAATAAAAATAAACAGTCATTGATAAATGTTGATGTCGACAAAGGAAATACAAATTTAAGCCCGTCGACACAAAACGTAGTTGTATTGTGTCGACGACGCCAAATAGAATAGGGGTGAATGTAACAGATGATTTTTTTAATGTTCTTATAAAGTACTAAAGCTGTTGAACCACTTTTCAAAAATACTGAAACTATGGCCGTTACAGTTCGCAAATTTCGTAAAAAAGTATAGGTTTTAAATCGTCACTTGCGAAAATTCTGAGAAATTGTATAATTCCGGGCTGTAAGATTCTCCTTGTTATACGTTTCACACGTTCGTTGTCTTCTTCAAACACTTACGCTACGGAATCCATCACTTTTATTTATTTTGATAAAAAATATGTACAAGCAGCTTAACTCTTGTTTTTAAATGCGTTGCAACCTTTTTAAAAAATTTGCGAGAGGTTATGAAAAAGAATACCAAATAATACATACTTTTGTCGCATTTAGCTTTCGCATCGAAATGCGTGTGGATAAGAATAACAAATTGCAAGGAGCTTTGTTTTAGAAACAATTAAATAAAAATTTAAACGATTTCATAAAATAAAAGTATTGAGTACTATTGAGCACCCAATTGATAAGTATTCAGTAGTATAGAATAAGTAGCAGAATTTGCTATCACTACTGTCTGCAGCGTATACTAACTGAAGATCTTCACCTAAACAATTCAGCTCATTTATTGCCTTGATGGATTCGTGAGTCTTGAAAAGAAGCGTTGTTTAGAGTTCAGATAACATGTGATTTAAACAAAAAAAAAACAAATATCGCCAATATGTCACCGTAAGGTACAGTTTTAGCAGTTTTACAGTCATTAGCACATATCTTTGCGAAAATGTCACTGGCTATGCAGTAGCTGTTGTCATAAACACCTTTTTGCCTAATATGAGTGATATTGATAAAACAGATTTAATGTTACATACGAGTGGGTGAGATGTGAGACTTTATAATTTTGGCAATCAGAATTAAGTGCTTCCATACATTGATTTGTACTGCGCTATTTATCAGTCTGGGGGTTGCGGGTTCGTTTCTTGCCAAATATGTTAAGTGTTTTATGCTGACAAGTGCTGTTTAGCACTCGCAGTGAAGAAGGAGATTTTTATAGCTCCACGCTGCACCTCCGAAATTCACATATTTCTTTTACAAAGAAAGTTTAGAAGATATCATTTGTCCGTATTTGTTTGCAGTGGTGTAGGGCTTCACGTTCTAGGAACTAGTATAATCAGATCCAATAGACTCCTGACTGAATTTCGTAAATTCCATGCAGTGATACTAGCGATTATGAGTCCGCCTAGTTGGTGTCTGGACACGTGATAGATGGTGGTGAAGTCACTCTGTACGTCATCAGCTAAGCGGCGCTTAAAACTTTCAAAAAAAGCGTCAAATTAACACTGGTAAAGGATTTCGAAAATGTTAAGCGTCTTAAAGTCACCGTTCTTTAAAGATATTTAAAAAAAGCAAAAATATTCTCAATTATACTTCTGTGATATTTTTACATTAATGTTTTAAAATCCACCTTTTTACAATGGGACTCATTATTGCACATCTAGTCTAGTATATACATAGTTAAAAATGTAAATTAAATTACACTATTTGCTACTCGTTGTCTGCTCTTGACAAAGTAGTCGTAGATAGTCGTAGTAGCAGTAGATTTAATTATGAGCTGTAGGCGGGGTAAAATAAACACAATAATTTTATAAATAAGAAGCCTCCACCTAACAACTGTTTTGTAGTTGAATGTTGTTGTATTTAAATGCTATGATATCATATCATAGCATATCATATAGTTTTTCTTAAAGACTTTTAAACGAACAATTAACTTTTAATTTTTACCACTCACTGTGCTCCGCGACAGCAATGGAAATGACAGCATTTTAATTGATTGACATCAATTAATCACAATAATATGAGGGATAAACTTCAATGAAAGTAACAAATAGGAACAATTAAGAAAACTAATTCTTGTATATCTTTTAATAAAAAGATAATAAATTTGTAGTTTTTTATCCGAAGATGATTTATTAATGGCATCCTTGACCGAGTGACAAGCGCATTTGTTGTGATACGAAATAAGTTTATTTGTGACACTTGGTACAAATAAGAATTTGCTATTCTATAAAGACGTATTATATATATAATAGACCAATAGACCGATATAGAACGTTATTTGGTCTTACTGTAACTAAATTACACAACACCATGTTGGTTTGAGTATCGACTTGTACAGTAGAAGTTTGCAGTCTAAGCTGAGGGTAGAGGTTCTGCCAATAAGTCAGTTTGGTTATTTATGCGAATAGATGCGCATAAGTCTGTTCGCAGTGAGTTCGCAGTTATGTGAGTAAAATTTGGTTTATTCACCTTTATTCTATTTTTCAAGTAATTTTCTAAATTGAATATGTGGTCTTGTAAATTGAACAGTTGCATGAGCAAGATCATCAAATGGTCATACTCGAACACAACCTAGTTTACTGCACACATGCCTACTCATCCAATACTATTACACAGTGCAACACGGAGAAAAAATAACCATATACGGACACCACTACGTGATAAAAAACCAAAAAAAAGATTCCTGTCTCCCAGTTTTGCCCAAAGTCCTCCAGGTATTTTTTTTTATGGGCCCTCAAAGATGTGGGGCCTCGATGTCATTTTTGCAAAAAAATGATCATTTACTCAAGCTCATATTTTGCAAACCGTTTGGAATTTTGATATACTCTCTGAGGCAAAGTTGTAGCTCTTGTCATAAACATATAAAATAACAAAAACTTCATCTTCAAGGTCAAAATAGCAAAAAACTTTAAACAATTCAATTTTTTTACCTTTTTTCCCCTGTTCAGGTCCATAGGTAGCAAACCGTTCAAAATTCAAGGAAACAATCAACTACAAAAATGAACCTAAGATCGCAATAAACAACTTTCTAGAACATATGAACTTCCTAGGAATGATTCTTAACACCGTTTAGGTAGCGCTTAGGTAGCCGCAAAAGTTTTTCACTTTATACTTATATATATACTTTTAAAAACAACTTTATGTTCAGTTCATATTATTTATAACAAAGTTCATAACTTGAATGAAAAAAGTCTGGGAAAAAAAGTCATGTTCGATTCATAACATTTATGAAAAAAATCATTGGATATAAGTATTATTTTTTTCTGTGTATGAAATTTGAGTTTATTTTATTGTATTTTAAAAAGCATTTGAATTTTTGGGATTATTTGGCTTTTCTGCTTGCTTGTACACTGGATATGTGTGTGTGTTCGCGTTTCACTCAAAGCATACAACTACTCGATTTCGCCAATTTACTCATACTTATGTAAACTTGTTCATGGAAACTCTTCAAGCTTGTTGCGTTTCGCTCGTTGGTTTACGGTGTTTATTATTGCCCACTCATCGTTACTCGTTTAACGAGCTGAGAGCAATATCAAAAAATAGAGAATCTTGGAAGTATTTTGTTAACAATATATTTGAATAGACTAAGTATTTAAAATATTAATTTTAAAACATGTCAATATATATACAGTGCCGGTCAAAATCATAGCACCAACGACAACATGTAGTTTCTAATTACAGCGGGAAAATAAGTGGTAGATGACTCCAGAATTGATGAATAGAATTACAAAATTAATCCCAAAACTTACAACTAAAACCATAAAACACGGTGGATCTAGCGTAATGGTATGGGGTAGTTTTTCTTACTATGATGTAGGAACTACAAAACCACAATAACAACATTTATGTTTTTATACTCGGGGAAGTAATGTTCCCTTATGCTTCTTAAGAAATACCATTGTGTGGGTCTTTCAGCAAGATAATCACTCGAAGCACACAAGCCAGCCTGCGCCAAAGTGGTTTCGGGACAATGAAGTCAATGTGATGGAATGGCCCGCTCAGAGCCCAGACCAATTAAGAATTTATGGGCAGATATAAAAAACAGGTCTCAAATACAACCAACTGACAACGAAGCGCTTTGGACAGCTGTCCAGCAAATCTGTAATAAAATTCCAAAGGAAAGATGCCAAAATCATGTAAATTCGATTCCATAACGTTGTGCAGTCGTTATTACAAATAAAGAGACATGAAAGAAGGTATTAATGCTCAACGTAATAAATGCATCAATTGTAATTATTTTTAATTTGTTCTTAATTTAGTGTTTAATATTAGTACAAATTAAAGTGCAGTGCTATTTTTTTGACTGATTGTTTTTTAAGTTTTTTTTAAATAAAGTAAAAATTTCAAAATAAAATAATTAGCAAAAATAAAATTTATTATTTAATGTAGTTATACAGTTTCCTAATCGTCTTATGACAAATTTTGAAATATATCAATTTAACCTATGGGAAAATATGTATCGGAGACATATTTTCTTAGGCTTGGTGCTATTTTTTTGACCGCAGTTGTGCATTTGTAATTGTAGGCAGCGCAATGTTTTGTTGTTCATTTATGAGTGAAAAAAAAATTTTTGAAATATCATTTATGAGAAATATCATAAATGTTGAAACGCTCATAAATAAAAAATTCTCAACCCTGATTATTATGATCTTTTAACTAAAGATAATGAATGCAAAAAACAATCGTTAAAGTTTTTTGTTAAGTAAAATAATAAATGTCTACCCTTCTACCGAAAGAAAATAACTGATTTAAATATAAAACTGAAAAACACCCATCTCAAATTTTATATGTATATGGGTCTTTATCAGGCTCAACCTCAAACTATTTGCATTTACTATTAAAATTAAAATTATACTTCACAGCGTGACCGCAAAAAAATATCTTTAAAAAAACATCAAAAGTGTATTTTCTATGTTTTTATAAAGACCTATTTACTCATTTATTTATTAATGTTTAATATATTTTAACGCACACAAATTATGTGGAGTACATTAGATTAACATCAGAAAATAAAATCAGTAACAATGTAATAATTTTAAATGAAAAAATCTTTTGTAAGTTAAAAAGAAAAAATTAAATAAATTTTTATTTAAGCTTCCAATATACATAAGTTTATCTACACCATTTCTCTAGTTTTCTTAAAAGGCGAAAAAGAAACATAAAACTTAAATTAAGAGCTTTAAGTCACAAAGTTGTTCGTTGTTGTTGTTGCTCACAAAAAGTTCAATCAAGTTCAATTCGAAAATATAAAGACGCGCTTTTTCTTTATCTCACTGTCATTCATTCATTCGACAGAAAAAAAACATGAGATCAAATACTTTTAGTTTTCAATATGGCGATGATACTCGTAAAGAATTTAAAATAAGAAAAAGAAAATCGAATCAAATTGAAGAAAAAGAAAAATTATTTGAAATATAAAAAGGAAAAAAAAAATAACTTTAAATGTCATTCATTCATTCAAGCAAAATAAAGCATAAAGTAAAAAAAAAACCAATTGTTATCTTAAATGGAAATAAACTGCATATTTTGTAATTCTTAGAAAACTTTTTACTTTTTTTTATAAATTACAACATGACACGCATTCTATGGCAAAATGTTTTGTTATTTTATCGATCAAACAATAAAAACATTAAATGAAACCTTTAACAACTGAGCACCAAATAAACCAGTATAAAAATATAAAATAAACAATTTAAATTTTCTGCTTGTCTATTGTTTTTGTAACAAATAAACAAGACAAAATTTTTATTTTTCTTAAAAATATAGAAAATTTATTCAAATTTATAAAGTGCAGATGTGTCCTTTCCACATTCACTATAGGTAGAAAGGGCTAATAAAAGTTTGCCATTGAGATTGTAGCTTATAAAATACTAGCTATCCCTGGAGCGCTACACCCATGCTAAAAAAAAATAAAATAAATACTTGAAAGTAAAGTATGGCTAAGCTTAAACTGGAAAACCGCGTTTTTCTTACAGAAGCACCTGTCAAATTTAGAAAGTATCACTATTGCCGTCATCTAGGATAATTACTTTGGGGATACCCGACCCTCCTGTTCTAAACACCAAGCTTTAACTTGAAAACACACGTTATTCTCAGAGTACAAAATTTCAACGTTCTACCTATTATAATTACCTAGATTCACGACACTGCACAGTGGGGCAGAATCAAATATTTTTGGGAAATAACTCGGCCATTTGCACTGTACTAACACAGCCAATTTTTGGCCGACTATACTTAATAATACGCGGTTAATAGTATATAATTTCAAAATATTGCCTATTGTTGTACCATAATGGCAAACACTTACTTTATACGGGATTTACCACACCTAGTCCTTCAATCATATAAATTTTGTATGTGGCAATTCACATTCATAAGAGAGTTCCTCCAGCAATATCTTAAGACTCTACCAATTATAGTGCTCTACACAATAATAATTTTTAACATTATATGAGAGTTACCACGCCCACTATTTCAAGCCATCCAATTCTTTGCCAGAAATACAGACAAAAAGAATAGACAAAAAAGAAGTTGTCACAGTACTATTAAATTTTAATATACATATTGGTATAAAACTAAAAAGGGCACGCCCACATTCCATATATTCTAAAATGAAAGAAAAAAATTATTTTGGCTAAATAAATAAATGCAAAATAAGAAGAAGAAGAATCTTATTTTGCCTTGAGCAATGTGTATGTGCCAGCCATATTATATATGATTACAAGAAGGACTCTAGGTCCTGTCACGTATCCTTTAACTTAAAAATGCCTACCAAAGTGATCAGATTTTCTTAAATCTTATTCGATTTTATTTATATTTAGTTAGATTCCTAATTGGGTGCCTCGGTGGGCTAGTAGGCAGTATGCTAGTCTATCAGTCCGGGGTTGTAGGTACGAATCCCAACAAAGAGTCTGGTAATTTTCGTTACAAGTTGGCAGGAAGTCCAGGAAGGTGCTTTTACAATATATTATCTGGGTGCCTAGAAATGGAAACTTCAAGTAAAAATCGTGGTAACACGACACTTGCAGACTGTGCGTGGAAAAAGGCTGGGACGACAGAGTACATTTTGTGTGGATGTTCAGCACACTAGCTTACATAAAAGGCTTTGGACCAGGAGCAGACACGTATTAAAAAATGTAGATGCTGTGGACACCTTAACTTTGGCAAATGTTAGCAATAGACTCTGTGATGAGGAAGAATGTCGACATGTATCAGTCGCCAGTCTGAAATAACCACAGTAGAGAGTAAAAGACTAGCAACAGCACGAGACTCAATGAATGTAAGATAGTCGTAAATTTCTAGTCGCATACCAGAAATCATTGAGGAATATAAGGATGCGTTATACAAACTTATGCATCATCAAGCTAATGTCACCTTTAGTTTGGCTACTTACCCACAGTAACTCTTTTGGAAATGAACAGGTGAATATACTGGCCAGGGCTGGCACTACTTTGGAAATTACTTAAAAGGTGTAATTGGGAATATCCAATTATTCATTATGTGTAATTGTAATTGATGTGTAATTTAAACAACCCAGGTATAACATTCTTAAAAACAAATCATTCGAAGCATTTAATGTTTTATTTACCTAAGAAGTATTGAATTTTTGAATTAATATGAATTTAAAAATTAAAAGATCTTGTCAAGATGTGTTTTTACGATCTCCTTATTAGGTTTTATATTTTATGTTGCTGCTAACATTATTACAGTACGCCGATCGTATATTTGCTGATACAGACTAAGATTATTTTGTTTAAAATTGCATTTTGGTTTTTGCCATTTTTGTCAAACGAATTATTTTTTGTTTTTTTTTTTGTTAATTTTCTTTTAAGTCATGAGCCAAATCAGCCAACAAAAAGACAACTTCGTAAAATGTTTTATTTTCTAAAAAGAGTTTTTATGTTTTTTTTTTTACAATATGTTTGAGGCTTGAAAGTGGGATGTTTTTAATTGCATCTGTACGCAATATAAAACACACTCGGAAAAATTAAATTCTATAGCAAAAAAGAATAACTGCTTAAGTCGACTTAAGCTCATAAGTTGTTTCATGTATTTATTTGAATGTATTATTTATGGGAATGTAGACATATTTCTTAATTTATAAAGTCTCGATGGAAAGAAATATTCTTAACTGCAATGACAACAAACTAATGAAAAACAGCTACAATGTTTTAAAGTGGTCTACTTCTGGCCACAGAATTATTGATAATCAATAAAGTCGTACTTTATTAGGAAAACTGGGTTAGAATGTTTATTAATTTAATATTAAAAACTGAATGAATAAGAGAATATTAATTAATTACACCAACCGTTACGCTTTTAAGGCTTTTCATTAGTTTACAACAGTTTGACCAATGATTTGCCTAATCAGGTTTTACAAGATAGTTGTTTTTAACCCATTTAGTGCCAAATGGTGATTAAAATCACTAGCACTTTTACTATTTGTAAAAGGCGAATAAAATGTTTATCTTGTTATTATAGAAAATAATTTCGTACCAAAATCCTAAGATATCACAGTGTAATAAATAGACTTTCTGAAAAACACAGTATAGGTTCGATTCTACCACCAAAGGGTAGTGTAGGTGACCAATTTTTTTGATGGGTCTGGGAAGATTGTGAAAATCATTGGGCCTTTTAAAAAAGGTGTCATCAGTTTTTGTCTAATATCTAATTCATATGCAGCTTAAGTTTATTCGGCAATAACGTGACTAAGAATTCGTTGACCAAATTCTATTAACATTTTATGCATTAAATAAAATTAATCCCGCTCTTTTTTTGAAATTTTCTGCAGACAAGATGAAAGATTCGCAGATAGTGTTGTTCTAAAAAAAAAAAAACAATAAGTCTGTTTTTCTTGATCACCATGGATGGATATAGCGTTCAACAAAACACAAAAAGTTGTAACAAAAAACTTGCAAACTGATCCTAATTTTCATCGAAAACCATATTCAGCGATGAGGCAACATTTCTCATGAATGGATACGTCAACAAACCAAATTGTCAATTTTGGAACGATATACAGACACCTGGGATCCAAGAGCGTACAATGCAATAAGTCTTTGCATCATTCAAAGCTAACACTTAATTTATTTAATAAATGTTACAATACAATTACAACTTATATTCTAAACTAGCTGTGCCCACAAATATTGTGTACGTCCTGAAAATATTTTGCTCAATTTGCCTTTGAAAGTAATCTTACGTAAATTTATATAAAATTCTAAAAATTATTGTAAAGCTCTGTAAAAGGTGTTTAAAATATTTTAATAACAATATAATTCCACAAAGTAAAAATATAAATCAAATACAATTTTTATTCAATTGGCTGTTTGGCAGTAAGTAATTCATATTTAGTGCTTATTTTAAAACAGCGCCATCTGTTGCGCAACCGTGTTCAAAATATACCGCTTTCAAAAATAAACGAGAAGCTTTCAGACGTGGGTTTTCGGAGAAGCTGAAATGAACTATTGATTTGTAAATTGTTGCGCGAAAACGCGGTTTTTGTTGTGAAATGTTGGTATTGATTTCCTCTTTAAAGTGGTATAACTCCTGTTTAGGTTGAGATTATAGGTTTTCCGGAAAATTTAGTTTCTGGTATACATCTTGACCGTCGCCTTACTTGTAAAAACCAGATAGATTTCAAGTTAACACAAATGAAATTAAAAGCAGTACAACTAAATTGGCAGAAACTCCACCCTGAGCTTCGATTGCAAACTTCTACTGTACAAGTCGATCCTCAAATCAATTTGGTGTTATGGCATTCAATTATGGGGCGCCAAAATAAGATTCTACGTATGATTACATTTGCTCCCTGGTATATAAAAAAACTCGAACATCCACAATGACCTAAACATGCCATCAGTCAAAGCAGAAATAACGAAACATGCAGTAACGTATCTGAAGAAGCTTGAATCTCATCCGAACCTCTTGGCGCGAAACATTCTAAGTGAACCTAGTTATACTCGACTAAAAAGAAGAGATATACTGCTTTTCTTAGCCGTACACCAGAGGGATGACACGCAAATGATTGCAATAACCGTGAAACAAACATTATTTTTGTCTAGCACTGGCTGGGCTTAAAAAGTATATTTTTATTTTAGATTTAAGATATGAGTAATTTATTGTTAGTGCAAAAATATTGAAAATGCCATAAAAAGTAATAAATTAAATAAAAAATAAAATAATCTTAAAGTATGCCGTACCTTTAAATCGGTAAAAAAAATCGTCGTATTTTCGCTTCTTTTTTGCCACTTTTTTTTGGAAATAAAATATTTTTTCCTGTATTGGAATCAGGATAAAAAGGTACCTCCTCACTATCAGCTAGCCAACCTAATAGCTAGAACCCCAGTAATAAAATTTAATAAAACGTCCTGAACAGGGACACCCTTTTATTTTCAATTTTATTTTTTATACCTGTCGCTAAACAGACAAATTAATACTAACTCTGTGTATATTGCAATAGTCCTCATGTTACGGTGCCATAGGTAGGCCTATATATGTAAAAATAATATATTATATGAGCCACCCATTAGTTTTTAATTTTATGTTTTTACGACTGTTTATTAAAACTACCACAGAAGTATATACTTTATGTAAATTTCATTTGTAGGTATGCGCATAAGATTAAAAAAATAAGCTTAATCTCATATTTTATGGGGGAACCCTTTAATTTTAATATTTGCTTCTATAGCAGACGTAGCTGTCGACATATTGTTCAAATTTCAAGTGCTGGTCTATTACAGCTCAAAAAATAAGGAAGTTTGGTTTTTTATTATTTGTGCTACGGTTCAAAGAATACATAAAAATGGGGCAGCTTTTCATATTTAATTTATATTTTTTTTTTCTTCGTTGGGATCAATCTGTAAGTATAACCTTAAAAAAATTAAATATCGATTCAGAAATGACTTAGTTATGAAGTCACAAACAGAAAGGTACCGACAAAATGATTACCTTCCGTCTTAAGTCGGTTAAAACAATGCGTGATAAGTTTTTCCCAGTGTATTACTGTATTATATTAAAAAATAAACCAATATTCCACAAGCTCCATATACATCTCTGCACGGCATTTGTCAAATTTTTATTTTGTTTTTTGGGACAAACAAAGGAGCTAAAATGTTTTAGTTTTTAAATTTCTAGCAAAGATTATTCTTAAGCTTTTGTATGGGGCTTTAGCAGTTGAGCAACTTAAATAGAAAACTGTTGGTTTTTTCTTCTTAGAAAGATATAAAAATTAAAACTACACGTACATGCCTTAGCCGCAGGGGTAACGTAGCTTGGAAGTTGGTAGTGAGTAAATTTAATTTTGTTTTTCAAATTAGATGTGTGAGTAACTGAAACCTTATAAAAAAATACACTTACAAACCAAGTTGTCGCCTACTTAACCCAAAAATATTGAGTGGTTTTCGCATGCATTTATTTCTTGCTTTATTATTATTTTTTTTTATTATTTTTTTTTTTTTTTTTTTGTTAATAAGAAAAATTGTTTACATGCAAAACGATCGATTAAATGATTTATTAAGAGGATTATTAGACTACGCTAAGTAAATGACGTTAAATAATTGCAGTTGGTTTGAAAGTGTGAGTCCAAATTTTCTACAGAATGGGCGGCACAACAGATCATTGACTTTAAGCAAGCCACAAACGAGCAAACATATACGCGGCCATACTATCGCTAAATGACTTTAAAAAACAAGGAAACATACAATAGTACAAACATGTGTTTCTATACTCGTATTCTAAAGATTTTTGTAATATTTTAAATTGCTTAATCAGTTAATAAGTTGCTATTTGGCGTCACGAAATTTTTCTTGTGAAATAGAGTTAACGTTCCATGTGTTGTTTGATGCTTGTTTAGAAATCTATCAAACGCCCACATTTGTTGCAAAATCTTATTAACTTAATAGTTAATAATTAATAAGCTAAAAGTTGAAAGATTTTGTTTAATTTTTTATAATTAAAAATAATTTGATTTAAATACTTCTGTCACGGATGTGCCAAGCTAAGAAATTCTTTAATTCTTCAGAAGGGATTCCGGGCGATAAAAGCAGCAGACTCTTAGTAATTTTATATCGTATGTACCAGGGTAAAATTTACTAGAGCAGAGAAAAATCATCAATTCTTTTGAAAACTTTAAAGTCTTTCAGTAAATCGTTTTAAAGCGTTATCCAATTTTTTTTTTATTAAGATAAAACTTTGTGAGGAATCGAATGGAAGTGGTCCCAGACCCCCCACTGAGGTCTCAGTGTGTAATTTGAGAACCAAAAAAAAAATTTAAATTTGTCATAATCGGTTATTTCGGAGTCATAACGGATACACTCGTAAAAAACGTCGAAAAAAGGATAAACTTTAAACGGCTCTCATGTTAAATTTACTTATTTATCCTTAGGTCCCTATCTATTTGTGGGGTCACATATAGGGTTGTGTAAGTACAAGTATCTTTTTAAATTAAATTTTATTTTGACACAGAGCTTTATGTTTGAAGAACGTTGAGAAATATTACAAACTTTTTTCCAATTTGAGAACATCGAATTTGAACGAAAAATTATATCGGCAGCTACGTCAACAAACCAAATTGCCGCATCTGGGAATCGAAAAGCCCGCCAGTGATTGTCGAGCAGACAGTGCAATTACAAAAAGTCAGTTTAGTATGGAATAAAAATAAACGAATAAACTTAACATATTTTGTTATTATTTGGGAAGGCTTATAAAAATTTGATTGTGGGTTGAAGTTTAGCAAAAATTTTGTAGTTAAAAGCAACCATGTTGCAATTTTTGTGCGCAGTAACCGTTTAATGATAAAATTTTAACCAAAACTTTTTATGGTGACCAAACTTGTGTTAAAAGCAAAAAAAAAATTTCATCGTAAAAATACATAGTTCCAGAGAACACTATACTAGAACATTATACTATCACACTATACCACTACGAAGGTTTTTCTCTGCGTGTAATAACCGATTATAAACCGAAGCACGCGTTGTTTAGGACCGTAAAAAATTTTAATTGTAAATTGTTTTGTATTTATTATTTTCTCAATTTTTTAAATATTTTTAATTTTTAAATTTATTTGGTAGAAAAAATAAATATTTGTTCACGGGACACGGAGTTTATTTTTAATGTTTTAAGTACATAAGCAAATATTATAGCCACGAATATGTGTTCTTTTCTAATGATAGCACATTTTATGTCTATATCAATTAATTGCGTAACTTTGTTTGGGAAGGAATAAAGATAAGACAGTTGGTGAAATAAGGAGAGAAAGCTTCATTTTGGCAACTCTGCAGTTGTCGTTATATTTATTTTTATAGCAGTGTTGCAGCGCCGCTCGTGACAAGTAGGCACAATTATTTTGAAGCTATACAGCCATTTTATTAATATTTACGATTTAGTGCTATAGAGTAATACTGGCCAAGGAGAGCGCTGTGATATATTTATACTAGTAAGAATATAAAAAACTAATACTAATAATCAGAAAAAAATTGAGGTTAACGATTTCTCGCGGACCCGGCGACTCAAGCAAATATACATGCTTAGTAGCCGACGTGGTAACTACCCAAGCTATAGTACCCTCATTTTATAAGGTTTTATTTTAAGTAAACACTTCAAAAAAGATTTAATAGAACGAATTCCAAATAGGAAATATTGAGATCAACATTCAACCTTCAAAAAAATTTTAAAAGTGAGTTACTAAAATCGATCGACGTGTGTTACGCACTTTAAAACCAAAATTTCTAAACGCGTTAACTGTAAATTAAAAAAAATGGCAAAAATATAAAAAAAACTTTTAAGCGACATGTTTTGCATTTCAATTAATAACAAATAATTACTGACAACAGCCACTTGCTTAATATTCTGCAATGAGTGTAAAATAACGGAAATCATACGATAATAAATAATAAACAAATTAATAACCAAATAACCTTTAGTTATTTGCAAATAAAATCAAAATATGAACCAGCAAGTGAAAAAATAAACTTATAATTTACACAATTTCAATGCTCTTTCACATTTCGGAGGACCTAAAAATATAAAACATATTGAATGACAAATGAATGAAAAAATTGAATGACATTACAACGAAGGTATTGTGTGATGGAATGAATGAATGAATGAATGACTGACTGTTGGCATAGTTTTAATTCGATTGTACTTTTGTTTACCAGTATTGTATTAAAATAAAAAGTGAAATTAAAGAAACTGAATGTACTGAACAAATTTATAAACAGACAGATGGCAGCAAATTGTTGAAAATTTAACAATGATTTCCATTAAAATAATTATATTGAATAAATAATTTTTTTCTTTATTTATAATTAAATATTGCAGAACAATTTCAAATTATATTCCAACTTTAATTTTCGCGAATAGTAACAAAGATCTTCACTCGTTGTAGTGAAAACCCCCATAGTCTTTGTTGGGAATCGAACCCAAAACCCCCCCAGACTGATAGACCTACTACCTACCGGGGCATCCTGAGTAATTAAAAATATATTGTGCAAGAAATAGGGGAAACGATTAATCATTACTTTGAGATTTTCATTAATACTCTTCTATTGGAGAAGTGTTCAATAAAATCCATAAATTAATTAATAAGAATGCTAAAGAATGCAGAACGCTAACACTTTACTATAATAAAGGCTGATTTAAGTAGCAAATATTTCCTAACATTAAAAATATTCTTCACAAAAAAAATATATTTATATTAGCTGGGGTATTCGGCTTCGATCAAGAGATTTATAAATAAAAAGATACATTTAAAAACATATTCTAGTTGGGTAATGGGTGCTACCCACTAGTAGGGGTAGCCTCATCCATACAAAAAAAAGGCTTCGAATTGTTCTAGGATCATTCCACAACATGTTGTATTGTGTCTAATATTCTGGACTGTTTTAGAGGGCAAAACTTCCAGCCCCTATAACTTTATAAGCAGACCTCTCAAGTTAAATACGGGAATCTACTTTATTCATGATTAAGGGCTGCCCAACCGAGATTCGTTTCTGAGTTTTACCGGGACGAACACTTTAAACATATTTAAACATATTATACATAGTATGCATTAATTATATGAACGTTATAAAATTAGCTATGAAGCAATGTACAACAAAAGAAGATGTTCGCAAAAGGGCGCTCAAGTAATTCAGATTTTGTTTCAGAAGTTCGAGTAAACTGTGTCACTATGTAGCATGCTGAGTCAGATCAATGAGAAAAGAATAATGACAGAGTTCGTCAATTTCGTTTTCTGCTTCAACTTGAGCTTACGTTATGAAGTTTGTTTTCACCCTAAAGAACCTGTTAAAAAAAAACAAAACTACAAAAACTAGGATCGCCAAATCCGTGACAGATTTATGTAAAGGAAATGCATCCTCAAAGAATAGGTGCTTGGTGTGTCGGATATTGAAAAATATTGAAGTTTACGCTGCTGTGCTCAAACCCTAAGAAATATAATTGGAAATGATGGATTGATTTCAGGGAAGAGTAAGTCAAGTAAATAGAAGTGGGAAGTGGGGAAAGGAATTTTAAAGCATTCGAAGTCGGTTCTTGGTTGTTATTATTAAATGTTTACCCATTTTAAGACATAACTTGATAAGAAGAGGTGTTGAAAAATTCGGAAATTGAAAATTCGTTTCACATAAATATACCAAGCATAAAGATTCAAACGTTGGCTTGTATATACTGTATATTTGCCCCACGTGCTAGAAGTGCCTCCTCAACATAAACGTCATAAAACATTTATGGCCACATTTGGAAAATAAGCTGCAAGCACTTAAATAGAAAGAAGATCGAGAATGCTTTAAAGGAAGACTGATTGAAAAATACAGGCATATAGTAAAAATCTAGACATATAGTAAAACTATAACAGGACGGTTTCTGAAAATTTGTCATTTTTTTTTAAATTTTGGTGCTTTGTCTGTCTGTATTCGCCTCACGTAAAAACTATTGAATGAATTTTAATAAAATTATGTGAGAAGATACTCTAGTAGTTCGGTTCAAATATAGGCTACTGTTTTTCCGTAAAAATATCTCATTTCCAAGAAAAAAAATAATATAGTGAAAGTAAGCAAATTAATGGTACTGAAAAAAAGAAATTTTTTTACACAAATGTACAGAACTCTTAAATAATTTTAGGATTTTATAAAAATTTTGGAATTTTATATAAAGCATATGTTGCAACATCCTGGGTACTATAAAAAGTAAATACATAAACTATATCTGCGAATTTCTTTCAAAGGAAAATCGAACAAAATGTTATGAGGACCCTGACGACATAGCGGGTAGGTAGCAGAGAATGACAAAAGTATCATTTTTTGTACTTATTAAGTATTTGAGCCAAAACATGTATAAATGTGTATAGCTACAGCTCAAACAACATACCATACACACATACTCATAACAATTTCAATTTAAAAAAACAACAAGTATAGGCAGTTCATATTTTCGCATTCAGTGTTCATTATTTTTCGCAATACAACCAAGTATAAGTAAAAGCTGGATAAAGTATTGACTGTACCCATAAGTGTAAGTATAGAGTGTTAATAAGTACAAGTATGTAAATACACTAAGTATACTTAGAGTATTTTATAAATATATGTAACTATATGTATTAATTTTTTGACAATTTAAAAACACGTTCATTCCTTCATCATAATTATTTTGGTTTTCCATATTTAACCAATGTTCCGTTATTAACAAAATATTGCCATACATCATACATCTTATTATACACACAAAGTAGTTGTTTTACTTATAAGTATACTTAGAGTATTATAACTACTTTTCCATACTTGTAAGTATTAGGTAGTTATAAGTATGGGTATGACAGATACCCATCACATTATCTACCTACAACCAGTGATACTCATACATGCATTACGTATACATTTTTAAGTTCGTTGTGTATAAATAATGTTTGTTATAAGTATTGAGTACACCCATACTTATTTCACTGCAAATGCGTATGTGTAGGCATTTTCTGTATTATAAGTATAGGTATAACTAACACCCAAAAATATGTGTAAACTACATTTATGTAATAAGTACTTTTTGTCAGTCTCTGGTAGGTACTTCTAGTTTAAAAACAAAAGTAGAAATACGTATTCATTTCATTTCAGTAGGAGATTTTATTTTTGAAATGCGGGATTTGTGTTCAGCAAATTGTATAAAACATATGATGTGTTCGAATTCTTCTGTATAAATTAGAAGAACTTTCAATGATAGATAAAAAGTTTTCTTTCTTTTTTCCCCCAAATTAAATTACCAATTTAAAACTTTAAAAAAAATTAAAAAAATTAAAAAAAAAATAAGAAAATTAGTTTAGTATATGCTGCTGTCAGAAAATTAATTGTTTAAAACTTAAATTTGGCATTTATAAGAAGCGAAAAAATAAATTATAAATAAATGAAACAACTGTTTTACAAAAAAAAAATATTTACAGTGAATGGCAGCCAGTTTTAATATATCAACCTATTTTTGCTAATAATACTACTCACGATTTGTCGTTATGACGACAATTTTTTCGAAGGAAATTGATAATTTTGAAATTTTTCTTTCAACACACACAACGTTGTTGTTTGTACCTCAGATATTGGGAGGAAAATGAATGAATGAATACATGGAAATGAAATCGTGATTGCGATGAAGTAAAAAAGACCATAATTATTATTAAAAAAAATAATAATAAATTAGGATTTTCTAAAAATATTTTGCGAATATCATTAAATGAAATGTTATGAAGGCCTATAATGTTTAAGTTAGCAACACTATTTTTTATTTCAGTCATGTTAACTCATTTGAATACCATTGATTTTGTAAATTCAAAAGACAGTTTTGATCTTATATTTGTGCGTGACCGCTAAAATAAATATAATTCTTTAAGTGACAGTGAGTGCCTCGATAGACTGATGGTGTGCGCTAGTCTATCAGTCTGGCGGTTGTGAGAAGTTAAACAAGCCGTGCCAAAAGTTTAGGTGGCTGCGGCTTTTATTCAATGAAGACGGCTGAATTTTCGGCTCGATTTTTTATGTTTTCGTTTCAATAAAAGGGTTTTATCGACCAATTTCAGTTTTGTACTTTGTTTCAAATATGTTTATTCTAAAAGTCTTTATTTTTTATTTAACAGTACAAATTGCTTAAATTCGGTGGTTAAGTCGACCAAAACGGTGGCTTTTTTTAAGTCAAAACAAGCCGATAAAAGCGGCGGAGCCTATACTATTAGAAAAACACCTGGCGGCAGCGCGCCGCCGGCTGGTTTCTCTGGCTGTGGGTTCGATTTCCGACAAAGAATCTGAATGATTTCTGCAGAAAATCCAAAAGCTTTGCTGTTTGTTTTTTCAGTTATTCATTTTGAGGGTTTCACAACCAAAGGGTGAAAACGCAAAACTTTTTTTTCCGCTACTATGTACCTGATCCATCAAGACATAGGGGCTTGACGGTGTATTACCGCTATAATAACTATAAATAAAAATATTTTTTAAAATTGATTTAACAAATTAAAAAAACTGGAGTGGCCTACACTCAACTTTACCATACCCAATGGAAACAGATATTTTTAAGGATATATTACATAAAGAATAAAAGTTCAAAGTATATTCAAATCGAAAAATTAATTATTTTCGGTTTGGGGTGCTAAGTAAATCCCTTGCCCCTTCCCTATTTTGTCCAAAATTTACACAACTCTTCATCTCCATATACCAAAGGCACATACTAAATTTCGTTTTAATATGTCATACGGTATAACCTGTATAAAATTTGGGAGTAAGGAAACTACCCCTTGCCCTATTTTGTCCAACAACTATACAGCTCTTCATCTCCATATACCAAAAGCACATACTAAATTTCATTTTGATATGTCAAACGGTATTACCTGTAGAAACTCCACAAAAATAGTGGCATACACACCCACCCACCCACAGACATCATCGCGAAAATAGTCAAAATGGATTCAGGAGACCTCAAAAACTATAAATCCGTCGAAATCCCAACATCGAATTTTTTCATGATTACTATACTTTACGTATACTGCGTATGGTAAAGTAAAAAAAAATAAAACATACTTTAATAATCATTTTCATCTCTTAGGATGAAATACATATGTGGCTAAAAGGAAAAAAGGATTCACACATAATCATGGGTTTGTGTTCATCTACTTAAGCAATTTTTCGAAAAATCTTGTTATGAGGCTAACAAAAATAAAAGTCCGAAGACGTCTGTGACTAGTCACTATGGCTGGACCAGAACGAAAAGTAGATACTAATTTTAATAATATTTTTTTTAAAATATCATCGATAATCTTAAGGAATTGTTGGCGTTTTTAACCAACAAATCAGTCATAAATCAACTCTGGGTTGCGAACAACTTTTAAAACACCTTCATTATTTCTTAAGGTCAGTCAGGCATGTTATTGTTTCTCTTTCTTTCAGATTATTAAAATTAAACTTTTTTAAGCCCTTACTGGACGGACTTAAATAAGTATAATTTTGTAGAAACTTAAAATATGAATACTTATTAAAAATACCAATTATAATTAAAAAAATAAAACAAGTAATAATGGATTTAATATTACACAATCCAACAACTACTTTTCTCCTCTTCAAACAGTTGATGAGGATAAAATTGACAATGATGAAGTGATAGTAGAAAAGACTACTAAAGTGCACATTCCCCCGATTACTATTTTGAAATGCAAAATAGAAGAAGTACATGAACTATGTAAATTAATTAAATTGTCAGATTATGCTATAAGAAAAATTTCGATTGGTCTTAAACTATTTCTTAAATCTCATGCTGATTATGAGTCAATGGTTAATATACTCGGTGATAAATATGAGTATTTTTCTTATTCTTCCAAAAATGAAAAACCATACAAAGCGCTTCTATTTGGTCTTGATAAACAAGACCCAAAAATGCTAATGAAAACGTTGACCGATATGGGACTAAAATGTTTGGATGTGAAAATCGTTACCAAAACATCCGCGCAAAATTCGGAGTATATAATATATGTAGTATATTTCCAAAGGCAAACGATAACTTTAAAAGAATTACGTCAGAATTATTCGATATTAAATTTCCTTAAAGTAAGATGGGAACATCAGAAATTAAAGAAGTCACAAATCACCCAATGTTATAATTGCCAAATGTTCGGGCATGGATCTAGTCGTTGTAAGGTCAAAACTTTCTGTGCCAACTGTGCTGGAACACACAAGACCTCAGAATGTAAAGATACTACAATCAGATGTGCCAACTGTAATGGATCACACAAATCTACGTCCGATCAATGTCCAAGCAAGGTCAATTATTTAAGTATGAGACAACGTTCACAGCCAGTTCCACAACGTCGTCTACGCAACAATTACGTTAATCAGCCAAACAACAACTACAATAGTAACTTTCCAAACACGCTGCAACAAAACGCAAATACGTCTCCTAGTATATGGATACCCCAAAACAATGGAAACAACCATAGCAGCAACACGAATGATCTCTTCACTCTTCAGGAAATGAAAAATATAACATTAGAATTAATTACTAATCTTAAAAATTGTAAGTCAAAGATTGAGCAATTTGAAATTGTAACCAGTCTAGCTATTAAATTTTTATCATAATGAGTAACAATGGCATCTGTATAATAACTTGGAACGCAAGAGGTGTTAGGAACAAAAGTTTAGAATTATTTCAATTCTTAATTTCTCGTAACGTACAAATCTGTTTATTAACAGAAACAGGGTTAAGTCCGGGTATATCTATAAGTCATAATCAATTTAAGATATACAGAAATGACAGAGTGAATTCAAGAGGTGGTGGGGTTGCAATTATAGTAAAAAAAGATGTTCCCCACCAGTTACTTCCAATTGTAAACACTGATCTGGTTGAAAATATCGGTATTAAAATTTTTACTACTTCACAAAGTATTCAGATTTATTCATGCTACTTTCCAGGTGGATTAATGGGTAATAATGGTGTTAGAAAAAGAAAATTTGCTTCAGATATTTTTAAACTTAGTAGAGGTAACAGGTTTTTATTAGGCGGTGATTTTAACTGCAGACACCAGTTATGGGGATGTTTAAGATCCAATGGATAGGGAAACATCTTATACGAAAAACTAGATTCATATGACATTGATATTGTGTATCCAGATGATTTTACGTACTTACCTGCAAGTGCAAATAGGCAAGGTTCTACGTTAGATTTATTTTTAACAAATGTGTCTGGTTTATTGTCTCACGCCGAAGTCATAACTGATTTAAGCTCAGACCACCTTCCAGTTAAAATCATGTTAAATAGCTGCTATAACGCTACTACAATTTTTAAATATGATTTTGCAAATGCTAATTGGAAACGTTTCTCTAGGCTGCTAAACAGAACACTAACTTTACCTAATTTAAGTAACATAAAAATACTGAACATATTGATAATCTGTTAATAGATTTCAAGCAAGCTATTAATTATGCAGTAGATTTTAGTGTGCCAAAAAAACAATGTTCGCAGAAAAACAAACCATTACCTCAATTCATAAAGAGTTTAATTCGGAAAAGAAACAGTATCAGGATAAACTGGCAAAGATTCAGAAATTTAAATGACAAATATGAAATGAATTTTCTAAACCAAATAATCAAAGAAGAAATAACAAAGCATAAAAACAAATCATGGGATTACTTACTTTCAACTCTTGATAAAAGTTCTCCCCCATTTTGGAACTTAACCAAAATTCTAAGGAAGAAGTCAAAAAGTATTCCAATTTTAAAGCAAAATAATAGTATTTATACAACTAATCAGGAAAAAAGTGAAATTTTGGCTCAAACTTTTTCATTGAATCACTCAATTTCTACTAATCTTAGTGACATAAATACAAATTCCCAGGTTCATAGTGCTCTCGAATCGTTGGGAAATTCTATTTCAATAAATACAGAGGAATTTTATACCAACATCTCAGAAGTCTCTGCAATTGTTAAATCTTTAAAAAACAAAAAATCCCCTGGAATCGATGGGATTAATAATATTTGTTTAAAAAAGCTTTCTTGTAAAGCTCTTAAGTTCTTAACTCATATAATCAATGGTTGTTTAAAAATATGTTATTTTCCCGATGAGTTTAAGGAATCCAAAGTTATTCCTATAAAGAAACCAAAAAAACCACCCGATAGTCCTTCATCGTATCGACCTATAAGCCTACTATCCTCTATTAGTAAAATTTTTGAAAAGATTATAAAAGAAAAGTTAGTTAACTTTTTAGAAGTAAATGATATAATTCCTCCTGAGCAATTTGGCTTTCGTCGAGAACACAGTACTGCCCATCCACTGGTTAGGATAAGAAACTTAGTTAAAGAAAATTTTGAAGCTCAAAAATCTACTGGTATGTTGTTACTAGATGTTAGAGCTGCATTTGACTCAGTATGGCATGATGGTCTGATTTTTAAAATGATAAATTTTGGATTCCCTATGCATCTTATAAAGATAGTTCAAAGTTTTCTTAAATCACGTTCCTTTAAAGTCTATATTGGTTTGACTTCTTCTAATGCATACTCTATTGCAGCAGGATGTCCGCAAGGCTCCTGTTTGTCACCAATTCTTTATAACCTGTACACTTCAGATTTCCCCCAATTAGATTACTGCACTGTGTCGATCTTTGCTGATGACGCGGCGATACTCAGCTCCGAAATACTTTCGATAGATATATTAACTAACCTGCAGAGAGGTTTAAGAGAACTACAATGTTACTTTAACAAGTGGAAAATAATGTTAAATTCAGATAAAACGCAGGCAATTTATTTTTCCAGGAAACGTAAGGCGTGTTTTTTACCTCAAAGCAACATTATGTTCAATAATTTCTCTATTCAATGGTAAGAAAAAGTTAAATATCTTGGAGTGATACTGGACTCAAAAATGAAATTCAAAGACCATATCCACTATATAATAAATAAAGTAAATGTACTCACACGCATGCTTTATCTTTTTATCAATAGAAATTCTGCTTTAAGCATTACCAATAAAATGTTAATACTGAAATCGATATTTCACGCCGTTATTTACTACGCAGCTCCTGTTTGGTCGGCCAGTGCTAACTGTCACTTAAACAAGTTACAAATATCCCAGAATAAATTATTAAAGCTAATATATAACCTCCCTTGGTTTTATTCGACAGATCGTCTCCATTCTCTTGCAGAAATAGAATTAGTTAAAGACAGACTTACAAGACTAAATGAAAATTTTAATACCAGGTGCCTAAACTCTTCTTATAATCATATTAATGAGCTAGCTCATCTTACGTAGTTAAGAATTAGAATAAGTGTTTTATAAAAAAAAAAAAAAATATAAAAAAAATAAAAAAAGATTCAAATAGGTTTTTGCAAAATTTTTACCTCCTCTATAATATTATCAGTATATACATATAATTACTAATCGACTTATATTATAATTAAGTAGAAAAAGGTGCTAATCTTGAACTCTTTACAACTAATTATATATAATTAAGATGTAACATATTAAATATGAAATAAATTGAATTGAATTGAAATAATTAAAGATATAAAAGGTATAAATATTTAAATATTATAAAACTTTTTCCTGATGATGCTACCCAATGGTGTAGCGAAATATCAAATATAAAAATAAAAGCAAATTGAAATATTTTTATAAAAAGACCTAGAGCGTAAAATCTTAATTATAAAATTATTAAAAAGGTCAAAAATTATAATAATTGTTTGATATAAAAGATTATTAAAACAGAAAAATGCTCGTATAGGGTAATCATTAGGCTCGCACGTAAAAGTTGCCCTGATCCGGTTGTCTTGATACAAGTTTATGTTATACGGATATTTTGTCAACTATACATTTATTTTTTCTACTTTTATATTTATTGCCTTAGTGAAATAGCATATAAAACTAAGATGAACGTTTTACATGTTGCTTTTACTGAAAACTGTTTGTTTCCTTATTTCTGGTGGAGTACCATTGAAACTCAAAAGAAAAACTATACATTGATTGATTACTTTGATGAAATACGAACAATAAGCATAATGAAATTGATGCGAGACCATTATACTATAGCAAATAATAAGTGAATTTTGAAGTAGAAAGTAAAAAATCTAAGTTCATGAGTCAGCTTAAAATTCCTAGAGGAAGTTTTTTCACAAACCTTCACAATAAGTTTGTTTTAGCCGTTTTATAAAAGAAAGCCAAACCTAATAAACCATTCAATTTGAAATGCAACAAAATTATAAAAATAATAAAGGACTGATTTGTAGAAAAATTTACAATATTTATTTCTTAGCTTACCAAGAGAAAACTTTTTAAATTATTATTAATTTTTTTTATTCATTCATGTTAAATAAGTTCGTGTTGTTTGTTCGATTATTTCAATTAAAGTTTAATTTTTGTTTTATTCAAAACATGACATGCGATTTTCCATACCTCAAAATATCTGTGTCTGACGTTTCGTTCGTTTTGTGTATAAATAAAAAGTAAGGAGAACTTATTCTGTTTTCCTTTTGATTTTTTTAAAGAGAGAAGCTAGCAATTTAAGGATTATTAAAGAAATGTTTACCTTTGATAGTAAACACATTCAACTTGTTTTTATGCTAAAAATTGTTTTACACTTTAGCAAAGCAAGTAGCCATAAAACAGGACTTGAAAGTTGGATATACATGAACATATACATATCTATGTAGGTACATATGAAATCAAAAGATGTAATTAATCAACATTATTCTTATTTAATATTTAACTTATATTTGTTTGCCGAAACATCTACTAACATCTAATTGAATTAGACTCGGATTACATTATGCAACTTTTGTCGCTGCAACTCTTCATTAGTAGGCGAGAGGGGAGAGAGGAATTAAAAAGGGTACACACATGCATGTACTCTTGAAATTAGTTTTGTTCTCTCATTCGTACTTTTAATTTTGAAGTTTAAAATGTAAACAAATATATAAATCCATACAAATTGCTGCAATAAATAATGAACCATATAAACACCAATGCAATATTAAAGAAGAAACCAGAAAGATTGCAGCGACAAAAGTTGCATTATGTAATACGGGACTTATTACCACCTTTGGGTGACGTGTAGATAAATGTCATCCAGATTGGTTTGTATTCATACTAGGTGATCAATCTATATAATGACTTTCGCAGAAGTTTTCAGGATTAGGAGGTGAAAATTGTGGAACACCTCTACTGCTATTATCCAGCCTTTTCTACTGACAGGGCAGCTTTTCTTAACGGTTTGTGGTTAAAAGATCTTGCAGATCTATAGGGCAGTGACCTTATTATTAAAAATCTGTTTATCAGGTTTTTAGGATGGTTCAGCTTCAGATCTTATGGGGATTTGCAGAAATTATACAGCTTTCCTGAATCAACCTATTTCAGGCCTCACAATGGGATCTTTAGAACCCGGTGATCTGCACAAATAAACCTAACCTAGAGAAGTGATTAAAACCAAACAATTGAGAAGACCTTCAAACAATTGTTTACTACAGTGTTATACAAATTTACTCATTTTGTAAATTTTGGTCTATATACACAGAAAAAATATTTTCACCAATTAAAGTTTTAATTGGTTTCAGATTAAAATTTAATGAAATAATTAATTGATTCAATTATTTGTTTAATTAAGAAATTGTTTTGTTCTGTTTTAAGTAAATATATATGTGAATCAATTAAAAACTTAATTGAACTTTAGTTTAAAACTAATTAAAATCTTTAATTGGTGCAAACAATTTTTTTATTGTATGTAGATAAGTAGAAAGTTCAAAGGTTGCAAGTGATGCGATAGTATGATGATCAAATTGTCTTCAAATCGCTGCTTGTGTTTTTGATCGTTTTAAAGACGTCAATTGAGTACACAGCGACTGCAGAGCAACATGTGAAATTCTTCCCGTTTCACATTTCTTAATGTTCACACATTAGCATTAGCATCAGCCTAAAAAATCATTAACGGGAAGTAAATTTGAGTTGTTATGATCCTTTTCGAAATTAAAAAAAAAACATTGCTAAAACTATAAATTTTAATGCAACTCATTTTTTTCTCACGTGTTGCAATAAGGAAAACTCACACCAAATAAATGTTGTTAGTTCGAAATTTGCCTGTCATCTTCATAAGCAAACAACTTCAAGTTAAGCAACACATATTCACATTAACGAAATGCGCTGCAGTTAAGATTTAGCATGTTGGCAAAACAAGCGTCATCGTCATCGTCATTTATTTATTGTTTTTGTTGTTGTTAAATTAACAACAATTAAATAAACTTTAACAACTTTTTTCAATAAAACAAAAAAAATGTAAAACGAAATTATAAGACTGCAGAAGTCTTTAGGTAAATTGTACAGTGCGAGCTGTAATAAATGGTTTGCATGTCCATTAAGCACCAAAACAAAACAAAATTATACTTTTTAAAGTTTCTGGTGCTTTACAAAGTTGTTATAAATTGCTTTTGTTGCTGAATTTGTTTGAATCTAATGAACCTTTACAAATCAAAAAGAAACAAAAACAAAAACAAAAACTATAATAAACTAAAATCTTTAACACCATCAAACCAGGAAAACTTGACTCCAAAAATTTTTTTAAGCCAAGCAACCAACCAACCAAGCAATCAGCTTGTAAAATAATTTGTTAAATTAAATCACATAACAAAAAAAAAACTGTTACGAAATTTTATTGAAAATTTTAAAATGCACATTATTTTTACAAAATATTAGTCCATACACCACCCGTCCGTCCACTTGTTTGTTACACTTGAATCACTGGATTCTTTTATTATATATAATTTAGTGGTGTGCGGCGTTCCAGTGGATTTGTTTACAAATGTTATTTACAAAAAAATTACTTTGCATGGGTGCCTTTGAGAATAGCATATAACCGACACACTTAAACCTCTAGGTCCATTGTGATATCACGGGACACTAATCTAATAAATTCTAACCGTAGAAACAACCGGAGCTCACTATATAGAAACGGAGAATTTTAACTTGAAATACAGAAGATAAAAATGTTTTTAAAATCCACCACTAGTCTCCACCGAGGCAAGCGCTTAATTCTGTAACCTGAACGTCCAATTCGAATTAAATCAGTCAGTATTTCGCAAATAACTTCCTGTGAATATAATTAGCTCTGCCCCTCTCTCTTAATTGGGGCTTAGGATAAGTTTCTTTTTTTTTTTGTGAAATAGTCTTCATTTAGCTTCATACATTAAATCCAATGCTTATTTAATTTATTTTAACTTCCTCAAGTTTTATTGCTGAGATGACCTCCTTATCAGCTTAATCCTTTCCACAAGCCTTGGAACCAATTAAAAAAATTGCCAAAATTCGAACCTCTATATGGAAAACCCCATACAATGTTACATTGACAATTAAAAACATAATTTTCTCACACAGTAAACTTTAGTCGCATTCGACTTTTCTCAAACATCCATTCGTTCATTTATTCAGTTTCATATTTCATTTCATAATTATTATTTTTTAAATTTGTTTTGTTTTTTATATCTTTTGGTGCAATTGTTTTTAATGATTATTGTTTGTTTTCAAAAACCACTTAAATTATTGTGCAATATTATTTAGAAATTTGTTACAAAATAAGCCGTAAAAATTTAATTTCTTGTCCGTTAAGATAAACTAGATGTTCCATAATGGAGTTATGACAAAAAGAAAAAACAAAGAAAACAAATAATTGAGATAATCAATTTTGTAGTTAAACTGTTGTAAGGCCTAATGAAAATGTTTAAACATTTAAATGTCTATGTTTAATAAATTAATTGAATTACCAAAAGCAAAGATATTATGAGTACGGACATATGTATAAACAACCAAAATTAATTTTTTTTTAAATGGGTAAACATTATTTTAATTAAATATAATTTTAAATATTAAAAAACTCTGGTGTTTCACTAACCCGTCGGAGGAAGCCAAAAAATTGTTTGGATATAATAGGTGATTCAAGTATCATCTAAACAAGATGAAGATCGATGACGGTAACGCCTAATGTGTTTAAATGTCCAGCACTGGCTAGCATTAGATTTAGGAACTCGAAGAGACGCATATTAAATGTGGATGCTATGGGGAAGTTGTTCCCAATTACGAGAGGCTCTGTGATGAGAAACGACGACAGTTAGTAATCGACAGATGGTAACCAGTTGACAGTCAGTTACTAGTCGGCAGTTACGAGTCGATAGCTACCAGTCGGCAGATACCAGTCGGCAGTTACGAGTCGATAGCTACCAGTCGGCAGATACCAGTCGGTAGTTACCAGTCGATAGCTACCAGTCGGCAGTTACCAGTCGACAGCTACCAGTCGACAGATAACCGTCGACAGCTACCAGTCTATTGTTACTAGTCGACAACTACCAGTCGATAGCTACCAGTCGACAGTTACTAGTCGACAGACACAAGTAAAGGCTGTTGACAGTGCGGGACTCGATGTAAGTACGGTAGTCACAAATAACCAATCGGATACAAAAAATCAATGAAGAAGAAAGGGGTCCAAAAAGGGACCCATAACATTAGCATTTCTCTCTACTTACAGTGAGGTGCAGAAATGAGTACATTTTTGTACTTAGAGCACTTTTTGTTTCATAAATATAAAAGTAATAAAGCAAATTTAAAATATTTTATTGTCGTTTATTAAGTATCTAGTACTTAACAAAATTATATAAAATTTGTAACAAAATGCATCAAGCACCAAGAAAAAAAACGAAAAAAACCAAAATCACTCTTATGTACTCAATTTTGCATTTCTGCATTTTATGAAGAATTTAAAGAAAAGAAATCAAATAGTACCGTTATTTTCCAATTTTTGCTTTTTATTAGTTTTTTTTAAGAAGATATAAGTTCGACATTATTTAAATTGCGTGTGGTAAAAACATTGTGCAAATTTTTGAACAAAACTCAAATAAATACGTAACAATAATAAATAATGAAGAAACTTTCAAAATCCACAGAGGACAGCATCCGGGCCATGACTGAAAGAGGCTGTTATACCTGGGAAAAAAAAGAACTTAAAGTAAGTCAATCAGTGGTCATTAGGGTACAAAAACGGTGTTCCGGTGGACGGCATGTAGAGCCCTTCGCAACATTGGCTATATTGCAGCAGTAAAAAAACAAAAACCCGCATTGTCGGAAAAAAATGTAAAGGCACCGTTAAAATTTGCACAAAACGTGGACAGTGGACGACTGGAAACGTGTGATCTGGTCAGACGAGTCCAAATTCACCCATTTCCAATCCGAAGCTAAACAGTATTGCAGGCGCCGCCCAGGTGAAAAAATTCAAACTATGAAGCACGGTGGAGGAAACGTCATGGTATGGGTTTGCTTTACTTGGTAGGACCTTGGACCACTTTAAAAAAATTGATAATATAATGAAGAAAGAAAACTATTTGAGGATTTTGCCAGACTCATCTTACCGATTTTGTAGATAAGAGCGTCTATCCTGCAGAAGAAGTAATTTTTCAGCAGGATGGTGTTTCACAAAACACTTCCAAAATCGTGAAAGAATGTCTTGGTGGTCAAGTGGCCAGCACAAAGTCCCGAATCAATCCGATTGAGAATTTGTGGTCAGTCGTGAAGAGACGGTTGGGACAGTACCAATCAGCCCCTACCAATTTGGACGAGCTTTGGCAGCGGATCCAAAATGAATGGAAGAATATTCCAAAAGAAATTGTACAGAAAATGGTGGAGAGTATGACAAATCGCGTAAATAATGTCTTACAAAATAAAGGGACTTGGACTAAGTATTCCGAAAGATTTTTCAACGGTGCAAAATTGAGTACATTGGACAAAGTACAAAAAATTTTGAATTTTCTTTATTCCTTTTATTTCTATGACATAAAAAGTGCTCAAAGTACAAACTTGTACTCATTTGTGCACCTCACTGTATATAGTAATAATATTAATAAATTTTCTTTTACTATTGGAGAGCTACATTGGTACAAATTTTATTATTTAAAATTTTATTTCATAATTACCTTATTAAATGAAATGTTTTTATTACAAACTTCACATACCTGCAAATAAATAAAAAAAAAGGTATTATAAACTTATTAAAATGCATCAAAATTTATTGCTTATATTTCAAAATGCCTTGAAATTATTTAACATAAACAATTAAAAAAATATAAAAACCCTAAATACTTAAAAATGTAAAAATAAATAAATCATTTGCAAATAAATAAAAAAAAATATTAAAAAAATCTGCATCAACACATCAACACAAATTATAAAAAGATTTAGTATAATTGACCACTCAACGGCTATAAAACATTGCTAATGAAAGAAACGTTTTAGTTAAAAGATAAAATTAATGTAAGTAAAATATTACCACTATTATTTGGTTGTTGCTTCACTTGCCACAAACAACGGAAGAGATCCCTAGTGAAGAAATATTGAATATGAGTAATGAAATTGAAATTATGACCAGAAGCAACCACAAGTCGGAAAAGTTAAAGTCATTTACTCATTCATTCATTCATTTCTTAATTCATTCATGTTTGCAGTTTTTTTTTAAAGAAATGCATGTAATTTCATCAAGGAGTGCCACTTTTTATTAGCCATGAAATAATCAGACAACAAATAGTTGTAACAAAGTGTGAATCACTTGACACAAAGGATTGTTATTGCAGTTCATGTTGCATAAACCTTGAAGCTAAATATTTCAACACCTTTATTTAAGAGGTGTTGTGTTAGACATTACGATTGTAATAATTCATTTTCTTCCTTGTAATTATTATTTGTTACAGCTACACTTGGGAAGATGAAAATGAGCAAGAAGAGTATAAAGGCACATTTCAGCGGAATCGGCGTTATTAGGATCGTTGAATGTGCTTTCAAAACTTCAAGAATTAGTTTTCAGCCAAATATAAGTTTACATGCTCTTATAAGGATTACTTTTGGATCTTCCTAAGCACTTAAGAAACAACTTTTGTTTTGTTGACGATAAAATATTTGTTTGGATCTCAACGACCGTGCAACATACCAGATTCAAGACTGTCATTTAGAGACTCAAAAAAAATTTTTTTTTTTTTGAAATCGATTGGTCAGTTTGAAATGCTTTGATATTGATGCTTAAAATGCCATTTCCCCCTTTTCTTATTACTGTATGCGAGTAAGGAGCCATTTATAATGTATACAATTTGAAGGTTCGACGAATGTTGCAAATCATTCATAAACATTCCAGAATGTTACGGGATATTCTGGAATATTGTGGAATGCTCTCTTATACTCTCTGATCTTCTGGACTGTTCAAAATAAAATAAATAAATTTTGAGAGTTCGAAACTTTTTCACTCTTACATCTTCAAAAGCACGTCTTTCGGGTAAAAAGGGACCCTACTTAACGGATGTGAGATAGAGAGCAACGACACCTTATAACTCCCTAATCGTATCGAGACCTGTATCTGATTTTTTTGATTACGGCACGTACATTATACACTTACCTTTATCGTATACTTTGATTATGAAATAAAAAGGGTATCCAAACTCTATATTTATAGAGTTTTGGGTTTTCGAACTTTTATATACCCTACATCACAGAATCTTCAATATTCATTTGCAGCCCCATAAAGTATTTACATTCTGGATTCTTATAGGTACGATAGTAGATTCAACAATGATCATCTATTCGTGTTGCTTTAAAGTGGATTTTCCAAGGACCCCAGAAAACTTGTGTAAAGAATTATATACTACTCTGACAGATATAGTTTCATAGGATATAGATATAGTTTTATAGGATGCATGTTGAATGTTTGGCTGCACCAACTGATAATAGTGAGCATGTCGAAAGAATTGTGGCTGTTTGTGTCGTTCCTTTATTTATTTCACTGGGCTGTCTAGAGAAAGCTTCCAATAAGCCCTAGTAAAACCAAACTCTTGGCAGTTTAGACACTGGACGGCTCCTGATATAAATAGAATGCTATAAATAGAATGAGTTCCGTTCTTTTTCAAGTTTCGCGTTTTCAATTTTAAGGATTGGCTATACTTTTTACTTTAAATCTATTTTTTTTAAGGCCGGCTTTTATTTCCTCAGGATCAATGCATGAGTGAAGACCTTATCCTTAAGAAAATATAGTTCATTGTTTACCTGAATTTTTGTTTCGCTAATGTTGCCAGACTTCATCAATGAAATCAAAGTTTTTATTAGTTCATTTGAATATTGGTCTCTCAAATAAAATGAACGTCAAAGTTTTTTTTCATACTGTGTTCACTAGTCGACTATGACATATTTTGATTAATTTTATTGTCACTACTTACTTACCAACAACAGTAAGCACGAACAAGTACGAAAACCTAATATTTGATATCGCGAGATAGATGGATAATATTGATGTAGACAACATGATTTTTAACAAAACGGTATCAGATACAATACAACAACAATTTAATTTTGTACCGCATGAGACATGTTCTGGTCTTGTACTTCTTCGATTTAACGAACAGAATTAGTCCTCTAGATCGTGCTCTTTAACATAATTGAATTTCTTTTATAGGGTTTTTTAAAGTCGTGCATTAAAAGTGGATGCTGCATCAACAAAATTTAGTCACATTTATGTCAAATGATCATGAACTTTTTTGCCAAAGATAAAAAAAAATTTTGAAAGCCATTTTCCTGATATGCTATTTCATACACAATAAAAAATAACAATTTAGAGAAAGAAAAATGTTTCTATTTAATTTAAGTCATTCCTATATTTTGGCACACCCTTTAATTTCAAAGTTGGTACAGGCTTATAATTTACATTTTTTTTATACCGTCTACATATAATTGGACATTTTTGCACTTTGTTGACATTAACTTTGTAAATGTAAATGGTGAAAAAATTGTAATAATTTTAATAACATAAATACGGTGTCAGTGTCAGTCGGTCTATTCAACTGAACAAGCGAAAGTTGTAAATATTTTATTTAATTAAATTGGACTTTATAATCATTTTTTTCGTCTTTCTTCACTTTATTTAAACAAGTGCAAAGTAACTGACAAAAGATTTTAAAAAAAGAAAAAAATGTGATACATCAATGTGCAAAATACTTGACTTAACAACCGGAGGTTCGAGTTAAATCAAGTCTTTGTGCATGTTGATAAATTGTTTAAGCAACAAAGTTTCTATAATTATATAAAAAAATTATTCAAATAATAGTAGCTAAAGCTGACAGATGGACAGATATTTTTAGTTATTTTAGTGATACTAGCATTTAATCAGATTTCTATTTCGTTTTGTTTTAATAGTTTGTCACCAAATTAATTAAAGAAAATTTGAGAATTTTTTTTTTTTTTTATTGAACAATACAGTTACAAATTATATGCTTACATTGTTATACAGCATAGTAAAAAAGACCTTTACTCGCTGTAGAGAAAAAAAAGACCTTTACTCGCTGTAGAGAAACACCCAGAGTCTCCGATGGTAATCGAACCCACAACACCCAGTATAATAGACTAGCACACTACCTACTAGCCTGCCGGGGCACCCTTTTCTAATTTAATGCTCGCAGTTTGAATAAAAAATTATCTTTACACCTTTAAGGCCCATTATTATAACTTGCCTTTAGCTAAAGTTAGGATTTTGCTGGAGCGATAACTAGTTTTTCGTTAGTAGAAGTAAGCTATAAACCACTTTAAACTATCACGTACTATAAGGACAAGTTATAGCAATGAGCATTATAACCATTATTATAACGAAAAACTACTTATCGCTCAAACAAAATCCTAACTTTAGCTAAAGGCAAGTTATAATAATGGGCCTAAAACGTGTAAATGTTGTTTTTAAAAATAATTTATGCAAAATTTTAATCAAACAGAAAAGGCATTTTTTATATATTTATTTTATTTTTTCATTGAGTTTCTATTTATCACTAGCTGTGACCACACACGTGCGTCCTGACAATATTTTGTTGGATTTTGCTTTGAAAGTAAACCACACAAAATTTTAAGACTCTTAAGTATTTACTTTATATAAAGCTACCCATCCTTGGATAAAAATATATAATTCTAAAATTTTTTTTTAAACTCTGGAAACGGTGTTTAAAATATTTTAATAACAATGTAATTCCACAAATTAAATGGCTATTTGGCAGTAAGTAATTCATATTTTGTGATTATTTTAAAACAGCGCCATCTGTTGCGCCACCGTGTTTATGCGATACCTTTAAACCGGTAAAAAATCAGCGTACTTTTACTTTTTCTTCACTTTTTCTTGAAAATAAAATATAAGAAAGACAGACAGACAGGAAATGAGTTACTTTTATTATATGTATAGATTTTTATATTTGTAGAGGTGGGACACCGAAGCAGACCACCATTGTCGACCCCCTTTGTCTCTAGTCTTAAACTCACGAGTGTAGTGATTTCAGACGGGCATTCTAATGATATGAAAGCAGTATATTTCAACAAAGCAATATACGTCTTTTCAAATCCTTAAGAATATCAGTATCCTCTGAAACTTTTTGGATATTTAGAATAAAGATTTGTTTTATTATCAAAAAGATAATTTTACTAAAATAAAAACAAAAAATTGCAGTTCTTAAAAATTAAATTCTTATTAAATTTATAAACAAATAATTGTTTTAATTTAATAATAATTATTAAAAGTAGATGGAAAGCTATTAAATTTTTAATTAGTGCAATTAAATATTTAATAATCATCTAATATGTATAAAAATAAAACTTTAATAATTAACAATTGCTTCTAATATTATTTTAAACAATTAAATTAATTTGAGTTTTTAAAAGCTACTCACAAAACATTAATTTTAACAGCACCTGGGACCTTCACGAAAACGTCATACATTTGTCAATAATATTTGTTTTACCTATAATGACTTAATCCCAGCTATTGGGAACGGAAGAAGGCAAGGTTATATATATTTTATTTAATATTAAATAAAAAGACAGCAAAATTGCATGAATCGCAAAACACAGTGTAATTTATATGAAAAGCTACTAAATTAGCAGAGCTGGGTAAATTAAAAAAATTAAAATTTATATTTAATGTAAATTTGTGAAAAAAATATAAAAAAATTAAGTTTATGTCGTTGTTAGGTTAAATAGTATTGTCAGCAATAGATCTTAATTCGGGATACCAAACGGGATTACCTTTTGTATATCACAGGGTTCGGGACATAATTTTAAATCCCGGGATCATGGAATTTTTCAAAATCTTGCTGCCGACATTCCAACTTATGCAGGCAAAGTTGTTAACAAGTCATTATATGCAGCCTGCAAATATATTTCTCGATCATGTCTACTTCCTTTTCATTTTTTGTCTCTATATACAGCTGCGGTCAGAAAAATAGCACCAAGCCTAAGAAAATATATCTCTGTTACATACTTTCCTATAAGTTAAATTGATATATTTTAAAAATTTTCATAAGACGCTTAGGAAAGTGTGTAACTACATAAAATAATAAATTTAATTCTGCTAATTATTTTATTGTGAAATTTATACTTTATTTAGAAAAACTTGGAACATAATCAGTCAAAAAATAGCACTTTAATTTGTACTAATATGAAACACTAAATTAAGAATAAATTAAAAAAAATTATAAAGGATGCATTTATTATGATGAGCATGATTTGTATGTTCTAAATAATATCTTGTTGCATGTCCTTTCTTTGTAATAAAGTCTGCACACTGTTTTAGCATCGAATTTACAAGTTTTTGGCATCTTTCCTATGGAATTTTATTACAGATTTGCTGGACAGCTGTCCAAAGCGCTTCGTTATTAGTTGGATGCATTTGAGACACTCCGTTTTTTATATCTGTCCATAAATTCTTAATTGGTCTGGGCTCTAAGCGGGCCATTCCATCACATTGACTTTATTGTCCCGAAACTACTTTTTCGCAAGCTTGATTGTTTGGTTCGAGTCATTATCTTGCTGGAAGACCCACACCAGTGGCATTTTTTCAGAAGCATAAGGGAACATTACTTCCCCGCGTATAAAAACATAAATGTTCTTATTGTGGTTTTGTAGGTCCTACACCATAGTAAGAAAAACTACCACATATCATTACGCTTGAGTTGTAAGTTTTGGGTTTAATTCTGCGTTTGGGGTATTCTTACGTAGAAAGGTGATCCCTTGCTTCAAAATAATACAATTCTGGACTTATCTACCATTTATTTTTCCGTTGGAATGAAACTACATTTTGTCATTGGTGCTTTTTTTTGGCCGGCACTGTATATCATCATTGACATTTTTCAGAGTTTTGGCATCACTTTTACAGAGTAAACAATGGCGTTGTTCAATTTTTCGATTATTGAAATATTGGATTCATATTTTTTCGAACAGAAATAAGTTTTTTTTAGGCAGAAATAAATTTTTTTTAATTTTTAGATTTCAAAAAAATTTAAAATTTTGTTTTAATTTTGAGTTATTTGGAAGTTGTTGTTTTCTTGGTTGCTAAACAATCCAGTGGCATAAATAGTACTTTGCTAGTCCATCAGAACGTGGTTGTGGGTTCGATTCCCACAACATGTTTTATGTGAATGTCCAGTAGAAGGCTTAGGACCACGGGCAAAAATTTTTAAATGGGGATGTTACCTTTAGCTTACATTAATGTTAGTAATTAAAAAAAATTCTACGATCAGGAAAAAGGTCATCATTTATCAGTTGACAGTGTGAACTCACTACAGTCGAGAGTAAAATGCTAGTGGTGTGACTTAATTAACACAATGCAGGTGCGAATTACCAATCGGCTAACAAAAATCTTTGAGGAACGAATAGGGTCGAAAAGGGGCCCCTATAAAGTAAGTGGTCAGCTTCAGCACGCCTCTTTACAAAAAGAATAAAAGTCTATCGGAAAATCTTTTTATATTAAGTTGAAAATATCATAGCAACTAAGGCGCCCACAAAAGAATCAATAATTTTTACAACACTTCTGCAATAATAAAAAATAAATCTCTTACAAGTATTTCACGACAATATTTCGACTAGGCGTGCCAACAATTGTTTAGCTCTAGCTGCAACAAATAAAAAAAAAATTGAAAACTTTTATAATGATTTGTTGTGTTGCTTACTTAGACACTTGTTTAGTATGTGTTTAGTATTAGATTTGAAAAAAAATAACATAAAGAATTAATGAATAAATCTACACCTTTTTTACACAAGTTAACAATAATTACTTGGCACGATTCAATTACATAGAATAAACTAAATTTAATATTTACAAATATATAGATGGGCGGGACAGACAACGACAAGAGAACGACGTAGTTGGTGGTTGAAAAAAATAAGTCAACAACTTATATTTTCCAATCGATAGTATGTGCCATGACTAACCAATAAATCGTTTTTTTTTTGTATTTTCTTAAACATTAATTTATTAAAAATAACTTCATCATAGTCTGACTACAAAAGTAAGTATGAAAAATTTCTGATCCGGTTGTTGTTTTTCTTAAGATGACATACATTGCTAATGACGGTGGAAAATTTAGTCAGCAAATGCAAGAGTTGAAACAAAAAAGCTGTTACTTAAATTGAAATTTTAAATTAAAATAATACGAGACTAAGTCAATTGTTGTGTTCACAAGCTATTGTAAGTTTGCTAGATCGTAGTATACTACAAATATTTTTCGTTATTTCTATATAAAAAACCTTTAACACAACATTATTCCAAAAGTTTATCAAAAGTCGTAATATGGCATCATCAGGAGTGGAAAACTCGATACGTTAGTAGTTTTTTATTATGTTTAAATAGTAGTGTATATACACAGAAAAAAATTCATTGTGCCAATTAAAGGTTTTAATTAGTTTTAAATTAAAGATTAATTAACTTTTTAATTGATTCAAATTTATTTTTTAGGAAATTTCTTTTGGCCAGGAAGATGGAAGGAGGTAACAAGATTCGTCACCCATTAAACAACATTGAATGTAAAGAAAGAGTAAAGATGATTTGCCTTTTTTTCTCCTTAAGGTCCTCCTACGCGTTGTGAACTTTGATGATATTATATTTTCAACGTTCAGAGCAGCCTAAAAAAGCTGTTTACTGAGGTAGCACGAGGAGATGCCGCCATATATTTTTTATTTGGTGCCGATGTTTTATTGACTCTATTGTATATTAATTTGCTAAATCAGGAAATCGTCTAGAGAATTGAGAGATGGAGCTGGTAGTCGGGATCACATTTTTTTGCACTGTACAGTGTGCAGCTCTAATGGGAAACTCATTATGACTTTAAGATCAAGAAGTCGGGGAGGGAGGGGGTAGATATCTCTCTCTGTAAACAGGATGGCTTGTCTTGGCAGCCTGATTTGGGTTTCACAGTTATCATACATATATTATAAAGGTACCCTACAGGATTCAAATGAGTCGGTTTTTCACAAAATGTCAATGTGCGCAAAAAAAACCTATACCAAGCCCATCGGTAGTTTTATCCTGGTCCACAAAGAAATCTGAATTCAGTATATTTCCTGTGGAAAATTGGTGACAATTATTACCATACCATAGTACAAGAAGCTACATATGAATCGTAACTTGTGAATAGAGGACGCATAAATGATTTAAAAGCTTTTAAAAATATATAATTTATCTAGAGCTCTAGGCTCGCATTACAGTATAGTAACTGGCACTGAATAAGCATGTTAGGTCTAACACCTATCGCAGGACATGCTGAAGTAATAGGTCCCTTTCATAGAAAGTGCTAGAACTCCAATCGGTCTCTATCACTTATGATGTATTAGTTCCATTTCCTGAAGGGCTCTTCGGAATCGGACTATGTCATTAGGTGTATAAATTGAAATATTCGAGCTTTGTGATTTTTTAGGACCAAGGATTTATGGGGACCAACAGGATCTTCTATACTTTCACACCAGGTACCGAAAAGAGAATTTTAAGAAGCCAAGTGAACTCAAGCCAAATTTTTTATCTAGCACACAAAGACTTCTAAACATTGCAGAGGCTAAGCCAGTCGAAATATGACGTAGCTCTAGTTTGAGTCTAGTTTTCCTCACAATATTTAGTTCGCTTTTTAGCTTTTAAATTTTTAAGATGATTTTCAATATTTTTGAAGAAAATAAAAGATTTTTAAATGAAACTTTTATTAATTAAAATGGAAAAATTATTATTATTTTCAGAAGCTAATAGAAAACACCTGGCTTATATTTAATTTAAACACACCTTCTATAATTTTGTTTCGATGAACTGCAAATGGGTGATAAAAACACCTTACTGTAGGGTACTTTATTAAATATTCATTCACAGAAGTATTTAATAAAGGCAATTAGAAGCAGAAAATTATTTAACACGTCATTGATAACATAAACAACAAAGAAAAACAAATTATTTAAAAAAGACAAATAAATATGTAATTTATAGACCCCGACAATAAAGACTTGAAGCAGCTGATCATAGCAGCTCATTCTTCTACTTCTCATTTTCAATGATTTATTGCAAAAAGTAAGAGACTTAAAACACAGTCAGTCAGTCAGTCAGTCTGTCTGTCTGTCTTTTGAAACAGCCACTTACTTGTATTTAATTTTTTCTTAAGGTTCATTGTCTTTTAACTCATAAAAATAAAGTAAAAATAAAAAGTTAAAAGTTAAAAGTATCTGATTTAAAACAGCAGATAATAATTTAATATAAACGATTGTTTGTTTTTAGCAAAAAGAGAAACACGATTGAATAAAGAAAAAAATATATAATAAAAACCTTGATGACTAATCATTTAAATGGCAGAACTATTGGAAGAAAATAAATTTTATTTCTTCATACCGGAGTTTAAAGCTGTTAAAAACAGCTGCCAAGAAAAAAATAATTCAAAGAAACCAGGCTGAGATGTTGTATCTGCTTTTTATTTATTTTTTATTTTTTTCTTTTTTTTTTTTTTTGTTATAGAACAACTTCGAAAGTATGAAAATTAAATGTTTAAAGCAACAATTTTTTGTTGCAAATTCTATGAATTTTTCTTCTTAGTAAAAAGTTCTTTTAGAGTAAAAACTCTAAACGACAAAGGTCGTGATGTTTTTGATTTATTTAAGCTTTTCCACTTTGTTCTAATTCTGCCTTTTAATGCTTTTCCATTCTATGTCACAATATTTACTTATGCATTTCTTGAAGCAGTACAAAAATTTTCTCAGCTATTCAAAGAGGACTAAGAAGTTGAACACAAACTGTTCTTTGGCCTTTTAAGAGCAACTAGATAATTTTATTTTTATTTATGTATACAATTTGAAGACTCTACCTATTACAGTTCTCTAACTAAGACTAAACAATCAACCTTATTTTGTTTGCCGTCGTCTTCGAATTTGAGTCAACATCACTCTAATACAACGTTAATACCAATTTGGTTTTACCTAACGATCTTAAGACGACATTGACTGTATATCGATAATGTTAGTAAAATATAATATAACACACATATCTAATATTTGACTCATTTTATAATGGTTTGTGAGTAAAATAAAAGTGTTAAAGTTAAAATAATAGTGTGTAAATGTTTTTTATTTCCTAATCGGATTGGATGAAGAAAATAAGAAAAAAATTGAGAAGACTTCTCAGAAAGAAATCAAGCTTCCTGAAATTATCTGATTAAAAGATTGTCAGGGAATACCAAATTATAATGGACAACGATGTTGTCGACGATGCTGACGACGTCAAATAGAATAAGGGTGAATATTTTCTTTGTGAGGTGTCACGCCTACTTTTCCTATCTTCCAGCTTCATGTCGACTACGTACTACGTGTATGCCACTATGACACGTATGACATATTAAACGAAATTTAGAATGTACCTTCGGCATGTGGAGATGAAGAGTTGTGTATATTTTGGGCATAATCGGAAAGGGGCAAGGAGTAGTTTACTTACTTCCAAATTTAGTAAACGCTCTACAGGTCATACCGTATGACATGTCAAAATGAAATTCCATATGTGCCTTTGGTTGATGGAAATGAAGAGCTGTATGAATTTTGGGCATAATCGGGAAGGAACAAGGGGTAATTTACTTAACACCCCAAACTGAAAATAAATAATTTTTCGATTCGAATATACTTTCAACTTTTATTCTTTATGTAATATATTCATAAAAATATCTGTTTCCATTGGGTATGGTAAAGTTGAGTGTAGGCCACTCTAGATTTTTTCTTTTAAATAAACGATAACATGACGACATCAACATAACACTTTTAGAGTCACGATCACATCGGCGTCGTCTTAATATTACGGTGACAACGAAGACACAATGTCGACTGCGACATACACAATAGAGGAAGTTTGCTTGGAAGTTAACGAGCTATTTATTCTGAGCATAATAGTTAGCACTTCGTTATTCGCTTTAGACGGCCTTTCTGATCTTGGTTCAGCTCTCAAAGAAAATCCCCCGTTCGAAATTATCTTTGGTAAGTTCCTGGCGTCTATAAATGCGTCGCATATCTATTATGTGTCTCCATTTCTCGTTTTTTTTTTTTTTTTCTTTATGAAACTGATCCATGTTTTATGTAAACTCTTACTTCATTCATAGCTCAAATACGTAAAAAAATGTTATTAATCATAATCAAATACTAATCCTATAATCTTGCTACGGCATAAGGTGCCCTTTTCGCTTTATAGTATAAAAATTATAGACTAAAAACGGAAAAATGATTTTTAAAGCCTTAAACCGTGATAGTGTATTAGACATATTTTTCCTCGTCATCTCTGTCAGAATTTGAAAATGTGAGAACATTTCAAATCGGTTCATATGAATGAAATTTACAAGAAACTTGAATGTGGGCCACTAGAGAGCAGTCTGTGCCCATACTATACACCTTAAGCCAAAACCCTCGTCTTTGATTGTTCCAACTTTCAAGCAAACATGACATATATTTTAGAATTTAAATAATTATTACCATTTATTTTACAATCGATCCCACTGTGCAATGCAACTTTGTTGTGTTGGAGGATGCCTAATAGTCTGGTTTTATTTTCGCCTCCCACCATCTATTTCCATTTTAATTTTGTTTTTTATTGTCGAATTTCTAGATTTTTTGAGTTTAACTTTTGCGTGTGAATTGTTTTACTTTGTAGTTTTATTTGGTTGATCCATTTTGAGCACAAAAAAAGTCAACGTCACGAAGATGACTCACTAAACTAAACAACAATTGTCACACAACAATGTAAATAAATGAGTTTAAGCCAAATGGCTGCAAATGTATGAAATAACAAGCAGGAGATAAAAAAAATTACACGGAGTTGGAAAACATATCTATAGAACCAAAGTAAGAAGGTAGTATTATATTTTTCCGTGTTTTATCACGAAAATAAATGTCAGCTGTTATATTTGCATTACATACTATAGCATATTACTTTTTGTTTAGACTGCTTTTTCAACCACACTACGCTTCTCGCTGATTTTGGCTTGTCGACTGCTGATTTGCAACCTGATTTGTCATCACAAAGTCACCCGCAATCATCAAAACCCTTACTTCCGACCTAAGTGATTTCCGTTTATTAGCTGGTAGTCGTCGACATTATTTCTAATTACTAAGTAAGTCTAGTCGCTAGTCTCTAATTTCAGGTCCTGAGGTCTGAAATGTAATATGTACCGCACAGTGGCACAATAAAATGTTTTTATATTTTGGAAATAATTCTGTAGCTCATGAACCAGCAAAGAAATTTCACAGAGGCAAGGCGGTGGTGTTTTCGTGTTTCTATGGCAAAGAGGAGCGTGTGGTTATGCCCCCAAAATTATTTACCTTGGGCATACATTTTTTTCTTTTTTTTTTTTTTGAAATGTCACCAAAAATTTATTTATAATTCAAATGTTAAGATTTTTTAAATTTAGATAGCCGTCCGCCTGCAGTTCCACTCAACCGCATCTCTGGTTTGTTTCAGTGAAATTTCTAAACGATATCTTTGGTAGTTAATGTTACCGAATAATTTCCGAAATAAAAAAACTGCACTGTTCTCTATGCCTATTCTAGCAATAGCCTAAAATATTCACCTACTCAATTTTTATGCTGCCTTATGATATTAGCGTGTAATGTCACTGCCATAGTACTACGATATTATGTAAGTTCCTCTTTACTTTCCTATCTGAAAACTTCTTAACCGCTATTTAAACTGGCCAATAATTATCCGTCTTCTACCACCTTTAAAGGTTTATAGAGTCTTTTATCGTCGTCTGCTGCTTCGCCTCTCTACCCAAGAATATAGTTTTTGGTTGGACTGCGTTGGAATTTTTAGAACGTTTTCCTCGCAAATTTTTTTCCATGACCCCTCTTGGGAGCATATGGCTTCCACGAATCATCTTCATCTTACACGATTTGTCACAGTTGTTTTCGCATCTTCCAATGTTTTTGTTGTAATATTCAGTCTATTGTTATTTTTCCTTGTGTCAGTTTCCTTAATGGGTTGTGGCTCCAGTTAACTATATGATTGGTCTGTTATAGCAGGTCCTTGGATAATGGGGCTGCCAACTGTCAATGCCTAGAAACAACGCCCTCCGTGTATTTAGTGTAGTGGTGGAAAACCTTGCTAATCTTTGCTTGCTACCTTTTTCTTTTTCATGTTATCCCGTATTTTTTCCAGGGAGTGAGGTCAGGGAAGCTCCCTGATTAGATATTCTGAAACCACTTATTTTTTAAAACTCGAAAAAATGTCGGTGAAAATTTTTTGTCCACTGCCAGGGATCGAACTACAGGTTATCGGTTTTGTAGGAAAGCACTTCAACCACTACATCACGCTGCTAATAATTTATACTATTTATTTATTTAATTTTATTTATCTATTTAGTTTTTAGGACTTTAAGAATAAACTTCTTTTATAGCCAAAAAAAGACAACAAAAAGATTAATGTGAAAAACTAATAATTATAATAATAACAATAATAATTATAACAAGAACAATAATAAATATTTAAATTTACAATTAATAAAAACAATTTTATTATGATTAAATTAAAAATATAATAAAATACAGGTCATTCAGTCAATGAAATTAAAAGTAGAAAAAAGTAAAGAAAGATAAAGTATAAGGCTAGTTATTTTGAGTAACATATTTCGTAAGAGATTTTTTAAAGGTAATGAATTCCATAGTTGCATTGCTGGTCTTAAATCATCAAGTACTTTTAGTACTGCGGTTGTACAACTATGGCTAGAACGAAATCCTGAAATCAATAATCCAAAAAATCACTAAAAATCAATAATTTTACGAGACATAATTGTTTAAAACATAAGATAACAGTAAGTCATTTCCTGTCTGTCTGTCTTTCCTTCTGTGTACATTCGCATCACGTAAAAACTACTGGATGGATTTTAACAAAATTTTGTGAGGAAGTACCTTGGTATCCTGATTAAAATATAAAATACTTTTTTCCGCAAAAATATCTTATTTTAAAGAGAAAGTGGAGAAAATGCTATGAAAGTACGCGGATTTTTTTTATCGATTTAAAGGTACCTCAAGCTTCAAGGCATCTTTTATTTTTGAAGGCGGGGTATTTTCAACACGGTTGCGCAACAGATGGCGCTGTTTTGAAATAATGCCAAAATATGCATTAATGTGGGATATTTGAAACACAGTTGCGCGACATTTGACGCTGTTTTAAAATAATGACAAAACATGAATTACTTACTGCCAAATAGCCAATTGAATAAAATTTGTATTTGATTTGTATTTTTACTTTGTGGAATTACATTAATAATAAAATTATTAAAAAAAAAAAAAAAAAACTTTTACAAAGCTTTACAATAATTTTTAGAAGTTCAGAATTTTATATAAATTTTATGATTTTATCCAGGGATGGGTACTTTTATATAAAGTTAATACGTAAGACTCTTAATTTGGTGTGGATTACTTTCAAATCAAAATCGAACAAAATATTATTAGGACGCTCACAATGTGTGTGGGCACAGCTAGTTAGATATAAAACTTTTGAGATTCGGTGAGTTAAGTTAATTATTGAAAATTTTGTTAAAAGTTATTGAAAAAAGAATCACCTAAGAGAAATATAATTTTCCGACTTCCCTCGTATGCATTAAGAGACGTTGTAAAAGTTCGTCTTTTATAGAGCTAGTGAAGAGTATTACATAATTGGTAGCTACCAATTTTACTTTCTTTCTTACTTCGTTGAGTTAAAATTAATGTATGAGTTCATAATAAAATTTAAATCAACAAACTCCATAAATATTGAAGAATTATGAATTCAATTTTCAATAGTTTTTTGTGTAAACACACATTAAAAAGCGGTAAAACGCTAAAAAGATCTCTAATTACATAGAAAATCTATAATTACAATTTCAATTACACTTAAAAAAATAAAGAAATACCAGAGTTTTTTGAAGTAATTTCTTCCTTTATGCATATTAAGACTTAAGTCTTTGCAAAATGCAATTGCAACACAACACGCAAATTATTTCTATAACAAAAGCAAAACACACAATAATACCGCCGCAAAGTACCGCCTAAAATAATTGCAACATTAAACTCCCCAACATTTTTTTTTTAGAAAAAAATAAAAGAAACAAAACGCTAAATGCAAAGCACCCAAGAAAAGTGCTGCTGCTTTCTATCTGCATACAAATCGATTAAAATGAGTCTATAAGCTGCTTCATAACCAAACAAAGATACAAATTATGATGCAGACGAACAAAAAACACAGCAAAAAATATTTAAATATTCATGTAAAATTAACTATAATTTAACAATGAAAGCAAATTTATAAAAAAAGAAAAGAAAACTACGTATTACAAAGTACGAGGAGAGGAGAGGAGTTCGTGAAGTCTGCTCGATCTACAGCATGATCAGTAACGTAAGCGAAAAAACGTTTTTTTTTTTATATATATTAACAATTATTAAAAAGAAATTTTTTTAAATAATCATACACAATTTTTATATTTTATTTAAAATAAAAAAAAAAACAAATGAATAAATTAATTATTTTGTTCCACATCATTGAACATGATCTTTTGTTGGTTGATTGTGGCTTTAGTTTGCATTTTTTATAAAATGTTTATTTCTGTTACAACAACAAAATAATTTGCATATAACAAGACTACATGTTGTTAATAATTGTTACAGACGTATTTTATCAAAAAAGCGGAAAGAGCAGGAGGAAATATTACACAAAAAAGTAAAGCGACAAACTTAAGTAAACCTCCAGATTTAGCGCCTTGGACTATTTCTGTTTCCAAATTGACATAAAGTATAGGTGGTAAGAGTTTTGAGTCAAAGTAGAGGTCAGTCATCATTGAAATAAATGCCTATTTTGAAGAATCTGATAGATAAGATGCCCAATTTTGTGCAATACGCAATGGTCGTTTTGAGCATTTTGAAAATTACCAAAAAATTTTTTATTTAAATGAATTTTTTATTTTTAAATTTTTTGTGAATTACCCGAAACAAGTAAACCGCTTTCAATAAAATTTATCCATGGTCACTTAGCTAATAGACTGGATCTGATAGTAGGCGATGTTGTAAAGAACTAAACAAATATTTTATAGCCATAACGAATCATATGATTCAAAATACTGGTGGTCAAAGCAACTGCAAATAAAATTTCCAAAACCGAAAGAGAATATTTTAAAAGGCCTAACAAAAACAATATATTTTTGTTTCTGAAAAAATTAAAGTAGTGTTGATATCATTTTTATTATTCTTTATACTACATTTAGTTGTGGCGGCATTAAAATAGCCAAATGTAGAAAGAAATATAAGATAAACAATTGATATTGCTATATTCACCCATGGCGAATTTCATATACCCTTCACCACTGTAAAGTTTTATCGCACCACCACTATACGAACACCCTACATTCATTAGTTCTGCAATGATCAGAATAAAGCAAATAAAGGATTAAATCTTTAAAAAAGCGACCCCTTTATTGACACACCCCCATTATCTTTTGTAGACCGTTGGGCACTGCTAGTTTTATTGGTCTTAAAAATGGTATTTTAATAGTGACCATAATCGTAGCAAAAAAGGCATAAAACCAGAAGAAAACAAATCGAATAATACCCTACTACTAGATGGGGGCTCTGGCCGTGCCATACCCACTCTTTTGTTGGTCCGCGCTGAAGTAATTGGTACTAAAACGATCAGACCTTCGTAATGAAAAATAAAAACGGCAAAACCGAATAAAAACAAATTCAATATTAACCACAAACAACTACCTCCCCCCGAAAAGGGCCCATTGCCTTCCCAATGGGCTCCGTAACACCGTCAAGCAATCCATATTGCCTTAGAAGGGTCAGACTAAAGGAAATAAGTCGAAAACCTTTAAACAAAATTTTGCCCATATTTCCCCCGTTGTGGCTACCCTATGTGTCTATTGACCAGCTCTATGTTTATTGCTTTCTGTGAAGACATTTAATACAAATAGCCCCTCCCAGGGGGTAATTGGCACTCCAGAGCTGTATGCGATCTGTTAGTCGCCGTCTAATATTTAGTAACAAACAACGCAAACAAAAATCATTACAATCGAAAAAACATAAAAACAAACCTGAAAAAATATACGTAGGGGTGGTTTTTTGCCCGCAGCCTCGAATGGAATGGTGTGATTTTGCTGAATTGCAATTACAAAATTTTAGAAACTATGCCTGGCAGATTCGTGGGCTTATATTTTCTGTATCTCTTTTGGTGCCTTATCGAAGTTGATTTCAACCCGAACACAGACAGATATCGTTCAATCAACTTCTCAACTTTATAAGGATCCAGAATATATATATACTTTATGAGGTCGGAAATGAATATTGTAGCAATTACACACAGAATGACAAACTTTATCCCCTTTCCACGGGTGGTGAAGGGTATAGGAAAAGCTTTCTTTGGAAGAGTGTTGCTTGCATTGGGCTTCTAATATAATTCTCATTTAGTTTTAGAAGTTTTTATTTTGATGCAATAAACTTGGGTTTCTAAAAATTTGGCTAAGGTTTTGTGGCGATATGAAATTTTTTTAAATACGTATAGTAGTAATAAGCAGAGCGCCCAATAAGCAAACTACAAATTCTCCAAACTAGCTTTATAAATAAATACATTTCTATTTTTGATTGCAATTTATTGTGTGTTACATTTACAAACAAATATTTTACAAAGCTCGTCTTAATGTAAGATATTGTCCGCGTGCACTCACTCTGCAAAAAACAATCTTAAAACTCGTAGTTATCTGAACGTGATAGGTTTCACTCTTTTCTTGTTATGTAACCAACTAAAGAGGAGAAAGAGGCAAAAGTGACAGAAAAGTTTAAAGGTATAATTGAAAAAAACAAAAAACACATATTGAATGAAGTTAAATATTTGTCATTTAACACATTTTAAATTTCCATTGAACTTTTGACTTTAGTTTTTATGACTTTTGTTTTGTTGGTCAGTTGTAACTATTCATTTTCAATATTTTTATTATTAAAAAAGGCTTCTTTAATTTGCTTTTTCATTTAATTTTAACTACTGTGAAGTGAAACCATGACTCATTGCAGATAAGATGTATTTTAAGTGAGTGATCTTTCGATAAGAATTATTTAAAGTGTGTGATCTTTCGAATACAACCCGCCCTTAAGGCAGAGGCACACCGCAATAAAGTTATTTTGTTTTAATTTTAGAAATATTTTGACATTTTAAGACAGTTTTTATAACTTGTCTATAACGTTACCGATAGTTAAAGAGAACTTTAACAAAAGTGAACTAGTGAGATTTATCCATTTTTTGTTTTCATAACAAGACATGAATGAGGCAAAGTCTAGATGCCAGTGAAAATATGGCATCTAGACTAAATCTCCAAACTACAAATCTTTAATTCAAACGTAAAATCCGTCTTCTTATATGGTTGTGAAACTTGGTTAATGACGAATGCACTTGAAAAGAAGCTTTTGAAGATCTGGTGGCCAAATACCATATCCAACAAGTTGCTGCTTGAGAGATGCAACCAGATCGCAATACACGTCGAAATTAAAAAGAGACAATGGAATTGGATTGGTCATACCTTGCGGAAGCCTTCAACGGAAATATGTAGACAGGCTCTAGAATGGAACCCTCAAGGTAGCAGAAAACGAGGTAAGCCAAAACATACATTTAGACGAACTATCGAGAGTGATATGAAACAAATGGGATACAATTTCAACCGGGCAAAAGTCACCGCTCGAGATAGAGGAAAATGGCGAAACTATGTTGAGGCCCTATGCTCCACTGGGAGTTATAGGAATTAAGAAGAAGAAGAAGACTAGGTTAGGTTAGGTTAAACGGGCCGCTCGCACAAAAGCGAGTTCACTCGGAGGCCAATAAGGCCCATTCTGATGCCCCAACGATCATCTACCCCCACCATTCCCTAGAGAACTCCAATACCATTGGTTCGTGTAAACAACCGGAGCTTTTCACAAAGCCTAATAGGCTGCTCAGTGCCGCATCCCTGAGACAGTCCAGGTCCTGAAAGAATCTTTGGCCCAAAAATTTGAGCGTTCGTTCTTGAAGAGCCGGGCAGTCGCAGAGAAGGTGTTGAACTGATTCCTCCTCTTCCTCATCCATACAAATTTTGCAGCACCCTCCACGAGAGATTCCCATACGCTCCGACATACGTCCAATCATAGAGTGTCCCTTTATAACACCTACCAGAATTGCTAACGAGCTTTTCTCGAGGGTCAGCAGTGCCTTTGTCCTTTTCTTGTCAATTGAGGGCCAATCTGCAAGTGGTTAATGTAGACCACCTGCGAGCCGTTTCCTTTAGCGACCATTCTCCTAGTATGTTACGATATTTCGGCCAAGAAGAAGACTAAATCTCACGTTAAAATTTAAAGTTAATATCATCTGTGTAATAGCTTATCATACACTATGGGGCATAACTTACACTTCTAACATTCAAGAGATAAAAATGTGTCCTATAATCCTACCTATAGTTATAGGTAATTTATGAAAACCGCCCTTAATGTGTTAAAGCCACAGTACCAAAATGCTCACTCACTGCTCAATTATGTGTGAGTATGTACATTTAAGTTTTTGTTGCTTCTTTGCATACATGTGTGAGAGAATTATTTCGTGTTTGTTCATTTAAGAGTGAGATGATTTATGTGTTTTTTCGTTTCTATTCAAAAGTGAATAAATAAAAGAATATTTTTTTTTAACGAAGAAGTTCGTAGAAAAAAGTTCGCTTTAAGCATTCGACTAAATGTATGTATGCATGGATGTGTGTGCACATATTTTGTAATGACCAACTGCCGGCGTAGATACTAAAAGATTAAATGTACAAACATTTATACGTTACCTCATTTTCCTTAATAAAATGAGCTAACGCATTACCTAATACATATGTATGAATAATACGGATATTCTTTGTTTCTCACTCTTTATGAATGTTTGCTAAAAAAAACAACATAATTTGTTGTTCATTTATGACAAGGAAAAAAATTTTAAATTTTAGAAATATCATTTATGAGAAATAATCGGCGCTATTCCCGTTGGCGTTTTAATTTTAATAGTCGTTGTCGTTTTAATCGTCGTTTGATTCATAAATTCCTATTCTTAAAATATATTGCAACGATGAAAAAACGTTATCGAAAACAAAAAGAAAAATTAATAAAGTGTGGTAGCACTCCAATTTTCTGTGTTATTATTTATGACATTTTTGTAAATTTCTGAAAAGTTTGTCATTTCTTTGTAAATGTTAACAAAATATGGCGACTACTGAATTTTATTTTTCAAGTTCAAGTGATGATGATGACATTATGGAAATTAATATACTTCGGATGATGCTACGACAGAACGTTAACATTTTTGTCCTCCCAGATTCTAAGTAAGACACTGGATTAGTAACGATCTAACTTCATCATGGTCGGCGAATACCACTACGATTCCTTTCGGGTTAATTTGTTTTTAACATTTTAATAGGTTTGACACCGCTTCCTCCAATGGTGAAAATCACACCTGTTTATAATAACAGACTTCCCCTGTTGCTGTATATTCAGAGCTTCCTATTTATCTTGATTTATTTTAATAAAAAAAAAACATTTTAATGAATATTTTCTCCTAATTTAGATTTATTTACTTTATGCCAACCTTCTCCATCAAGAACTATTGGCCCACACAGATTTAATTTCTAGGCAATTTTGCTTCAAAAATCTCTAAATCTTAGGGTTTTATGCCGTTTCGAAAACCCCTAGCATAAACGGGATGTTTTTCCATTTAAGAAATTAAATTTTAGAACTGCCTTGGTGTACTTTTTTTTCGTTTTGAAAACTTTTTTCTTGTAGTCGTTTGAATTTCGTTGCCTACAATGATGACGACAGAGAACGAATGTTATATTGTCGGTCGTTTCTATCTTCGTTTCAAAATAGAGAATACCGATATATTACGACGAATATCGTTAACGCCAACGGTAATACCAAATTGTCATTTTTATTTCGTTTTCAAACTTCAACGCCAACGGGAATAGGGCCGAATATCATAAATGTTGATATTTCAAAATAAAAATAAATAAAAACATCTGAACCCTGGTTAAAACTATAAAATGTTACTTTTCTTTCTTTAGTTAGTATTAACGTCATATAATTTATAAATGTTTAAATTAAAGTTTATATTCTGATTGCTAATGCATGCGGTTGTCTATCAAATTATAATTTACGACAGCCAAGAAGTTTGATCGATAAAAATAATGTCTGTAAATTTTAAGAAATGTTATGTGTTTAATATCACTCACGTTTGTAGCTATAAAAATTCTACAAAAAAAAATTAAAAGTGTAAAAAAGTAACCTTAATGTTTTCGCTACAATGTATGTCCGTCTGTCCGTCTGTCAGCGCCTTTTATCTCTGGAACCGTAATAGGTAGACTCTTGAAATTTTTACAGATGATGTATAGCTGTTGCCGCTATAGCAACAAATACTAAAACTTATAGGGTGTTCCGTTAGAGAGGTGTTATTCACGAATATGTGCTTATTTCTTGAACTCTAGGAGGCATAGACTAAAGATTTACAAACAGTAATGAAAACTTAGTTCGCTATATAAATTAGTATAAAAAATAAACCTAAAAATTAAAGGGTGTTCCGATAGTGGCGGGATTTGTATGTTTATGGCCTAAGTTTTTAACCATAATAGGCAGACTTTTGAATTTTCCCCAGTTGGTGTATTAATATAGCCGCTAAAGCAACGATTACTTAAACTTATAGGGTGTTCTGAAAGTGACGTGTTTTTCGCGCATATGTATTTATTTATTTTTTGAACTTTTTTTATTTATTTTTTGAGGGCAGACATTTCCAATTAACACACAGTAATTAAAATATTGTTTGATATATAAACAAGTATAAAAGCTAAACCGAAAAATTAAAGGGTGATTCGTTAATGACGTGTATGTGTTTGACCTAAGTTTTGAACCGTAATAGGTAGACTCTTGAAATTTGTGCAGAAGATGTACTGCCACGGCCGCTATGACTATTACTAAAAAATGTCCATGTGCGACATTTTTTCACGTATATTGTCTTATTTTTTGAACCGAATCAGGGAGGCTTTTGACATTTTCATAGAGAGTGTATTACCATGGCCGCTGTAACAAAAATTACTAAAATTTAAAGACCGATTTTCACGAACATCACTTTAGTTCTTTAAAAGTAAATTTATGTCCGCTAAAGCAAAACATATAAAAAATAATAAGTTAAAAGTCTATAATAAGTACGAAAAATTAAACCAAAAATTAAAGGGTGTTTGGATAGTGAGATAATTATGCTCTGATCTTATATTTAAACAGTAATAGACTGACACTGAAAATTACACAGATTATGTTTTACAATACCTTCTTAAACAAGTAACAAAAATAAAATGAATAAAAATAAAAGGGTGTTCCCTAGATGTTGCGCATTTGAGTAATTTGGCTTTATCTTCTAAAAGTTATAGACAGGCACTTGATATTTGCTCAGGGTATTTAGTACTACGCTCTAGTATAAAAAATAAATAAAAATTAAAGAGTGCCCCGTAAGACATGAAAAAATTAACAACTTGAATTTTTAAAACTGTACTGAACATAGTACGGAACCCTACGTGTGTGAGTCCAACTCGCACTTGACTAATTTATTTTATTTCCTTTAATTTTCTTTTTGCCAAACTACCAGGCAAATTATTCACAAAAGTCTTATTACTTTTCCTTTTTGACTTGAGGTATGAGTACTTATTCTTAGTTCGAATATATTGAAGATACAATAAATATGAAGAAAAAAAAAAACTACAAACCATGTACATACATATGTGACCGCGCACAGTGAAAGAGACCTAAGGTTAAATTCGATAAATTTATATGTGAATTTATAGATCGATTATAAATAACAACCAAACCTCAGGCAACGCAACTAGGAAAAAAATTGGTATTATGTAAGGCAAGTTTTTTCAGTTGCCATAAAGTTATCGATAATGCTATTTTGACAGTCTAGGCACTTGAAATAAATGTAAACAATAAAATAGTTTTTAATAAATAGCAAAGAAAATACAAAATAAAAGTATTATTTCCTGTCTACAGATTTAATTCTTTTTGAAATTAATATCCAATCTCTTTAAAAAATGTGTCTAAACACATTCGTAAATTTAATACAAGTATGTTCCAGCCAAGGCGATAAATCTAAAAAAAAACTCCTCATCTACCTAAAGATCCTCCTGTAAATTACAACCCTCCGTGTCTTGAGCATGAGGCCTTTGATATACCAAGTTTCATACCACCAGCTATTTTTCGACCATTTTCATCAAAAGTTAAAAATCTGGGACCAGCTGCTGATCAAATATGCATCTATAAAAATACGGAATATTATTCGTCATCGTTATTCTTTTGTTGGTTGATTATGTGAACAACGCAGAAAGAGGGCCAATATACGTTGTCTGTAAGATTATAAGGAAAGGGATGAAGAAAAATAAGCTTACAAATTTATGGTTGCCATTTTGGCAACTAATATTAACAAGTTATAGTTGCCAGTTGCCATACGTAATACAATTTTGGCAACTGACAACGCAACTGCAATTGGGTTGCCTTCCATAATCGACCTATTAATTTATAGTCAATATGTACATATTATTTATGTTTTTGGCATTTTAACAATTAGAGTACGAAAACCAGACTCATTTTGCAACAATGCATTTTCTAAATATGTATTCAAAAACCATTACAACAAAAACACGTTCTTGTCGACAAAATAAACAACTCAAAAACAATGACATTATGATTTTATGGCAATAGACTTGTCAAAAATAACAGCTGACTTTAACCAACAACGAGTTTCGTTTAAAAGTGTTACTGTGTAGCAAAATCGATAATTTTGTTGTTTAATTTTTTTTTACGATTCGATAAAACATGTTAGTGAATTGCACTACAGGTTGATAGCAGCATTTACACTTTTAAAAAAAGTTGAAAAAAGGATAAACTTTAAACGACACTCCTTTATAATTTACTTTTTTACCCTTACGACCCTTTATATTTGTGAGGTTACATATATATGTCTTTGAAAAATCATGTGCAAATTGGCACTTTTTGACGAGAAAGCGATTACTTTCCAGTAATTTTGATTTAAAATCATTATCTAAGGTCAAAAGAAAGAAAGAAAGGAAACTAAAATCACCTGCTAACGCACAGTGGTATTTTAAGATCAAAAGAAAGAAAAATAAAATAGCCTGGTAACGCACAGTGGTTTAAGAACTTTTTATTTTGGAAATATTTCGGTAGCTACTACCACTAAATATATTTTAAAGAAATTTCACAGAGGAAAGCCAAAAGTATTTTCGAGTGAGGTACAGACGGTTGGCTCCTAGGGCTTGTCGGTATGTCCCCAAAGATTTGGTACCTCGGGCATATACTTTTTTCTTTTTTTTAAGTTAATTTGTAATTCATAATTCTAAAATTTATATACAAAAAATTTGTGTTGTTTTGTTTGAGTTATTGCCCGACCTCATATTAGGATTTTTGACGTGGCTGATCGGATTGTTATTTTCACATATATTTTGACGAACTAACATAAACTTACTTTGCAGAGAGCCTGAAGAATTGTTGGATAAAGTTCAAGCTAAAATAAGGTTCAGCTGAATAATTAAAGAAGACAGTAAGGAAAAATAAAAACCTAGTTTATTTGTTGGTGTTTCGTTGAAGCTTTAATACCTATACATATAATAAAATAGTAACTCATTTCCGTCTATCTGTACGTCTGTCTGCTTTTATTTTGCGTTCGCATCACGCAAAAACTACTGGATGTATTTTATAAAAATTTTGTGAGGTAGTATCCTGATTCCAACATAGGATACTTTTTTTCCGCAAAAATATCTTATTTCCAAGAAAAAGTAGTAAAGTAAATACATAAACCATAACTGAAGCATAGTTTAAGGCGGCACTAAAAAAGCAAGGGTTTTTGGTGTGGATTGCTTTCAAAGCAAAATCGCATAAAATATTGCGAAGTGGCGGGCACAGCTAGTTCTGTAATATTATTTTGTTAACACTTCTCATTGCGTTTTGTAAAATTTTATTACAAATTAAAATACCCTATAAATTTTTGGCTTCTCTAAAATTAGGAAAAAGGTTTCCTCCTAATGATCTGGCCTGAACACCTAGTGAAATACGTATAGGAACTAGCTCTTTTCCCCCAAAAAATAAATTGCATTTTAACTATTAAATTAGCGTAATATTATTTAATTAAAGAAGTGTACTTTGTTGCTCCACAGACTTATAGATTTCCCCACGTATGTTACAATGATCTTAACCCTGTCGGATTTTTATTACATTTATTCTGATTTATTTGTACAAGTTTCTTTTTCTCTAGCGGCCAAATCATCTAATCTTTGATAAACAAACACTTTTTGCTTTTGAAGCAGCAGTATGGGAGAGTTCTGAATTTACACAATACAGCACTCAATAATGGTTAATCTTTGCTTCACAATTTATCTTGCAGTAATTATTTAAAATGTTTCAATTAAATTTCGTGTCGGCTTGTTATTTGTTACAGTGATTGACACATTGCTTTGTTATAGTAAAAGTTTATTGCAATTTAAGATTTTAAATTGATGCCACAACGCTTAAATTAACACTCAAATTAAAAACATTTATAAAATCTATCGTAGTTTAGACAAGCAAATATTTCAAGCAACCAAAGGAAACTCAATGTACACAAATCAGTTTTAAATGATTTACGTTATAAAATTCAAAATAAGCACATAAATGAAAAGACAGTGAAATATCGAAGCAAGAATTACATATAATTTTTGCAATTATTCAAATTATAAAAAATAAATGATAAAATAGCCTTCAGCTAATAGTTTTTTTTTTAGTATAAAGCCATGATTCCCTATGTACTCAGTCGTTTAATCTGTCAATAATGGCATTTGTGCTCAAAAAGTATGACAGTGCGGATTAGAAACTTTTTGACAAGTTTGTACCATTTGATAATCTTCTTGTCAAATAGTGAACCTGACCTCTATACTTGTTATTTGTTCTATTGACATTTTTACTCTTGTGAAAATGTGAAAATATGATCAAGATTTTTCTCAAAAATTTCGGTCGTTAAAAGAATGAAAATTTTGGATCACCCTGTTTAATATGATATAGTAGGTTGTTGGATCCCGAGGTTCACTGGTATTTTCTTTGAAATGAGTAACATTAAATTAATATCGGTAACCATGAAAAAAATGATTTTTGTCCCCAAAGACCAAAGTGCCACCTACTAAACAAAAAAACAAAATACACGTTTAAAAATTCCAATCCAGTCACAAGTTATGGTTTTTGACCTCCTTCTTTTGAAATAGTCCACGGAGTACCGCTGCTAGTTAGCAATTTCTGAAAATTATTAGAAAGCAGAAGAAATGCTCTTGTTTTCCGATACATGGATCATGCAAAAATTAGCTGCGGACTTAGTACAGCCTTTTAATGAAAGATTTTATGGCTTTTGAAATGATGAATCATATTGTTTATCTAAAATGCTCGATCTTTCATATAAATCAGTCTACTACTTCTATCGGATGGTTAAATTTTAAGGGCCGATGTTGAGTGTGAACCACACCTAAACGTTAATCTTTTTTCTGCATTTAATTCGACATTTCTCAATTTCAGACCAACTCAATTTGACCCATGGAAACATACACAATCTAGCAATAGTTAGAATGGTGGCAAAAAATTGCAACTTTGGATGATCAATTTTCGAAGAAAATCATTTTCAGTGATGAGGCACATTTTCACCTCAGTGGATTCATCAGTAAGCAGTAATGCCGCAATTGGGCGAATGATAATCCAAGAGTGATTGTCGAAAAACCAATGCACCCTGTTTGGTGCAGTTTATGGGCTGGCGGCATTATCGGGCCGTATTTTTTCCAAAATGAGGACAGCTATTGTTTTGTTAGCCACACAGCTAACGAAACAATAGCTCTTTTGTGCGACAAATTCTATGGCCGTGTTATCTCAAGTGGTGGCGATGTCAATTGGCCGCCAAGATCATGTGACTTGACACCGTTGGACTTCTTTCTTTGGGGGCTATTTGAAAGAAAAGGTGTACGTCGATAAGCCAGCAACAATTCAAGAGCTTAAGGATGAGATAATTCGGCACATTAACGGCATAGAACCTCAATTATGCCTCAATGTCATCGAAAATTTGGAGCGTCGGATGGAGGTGCTCCATACAAAATTGAACCACACTATTCCATAATTTTGTTATTTAAAACCAAAATCACAAAAAACTAAAATTTAGTTCTTAATATCTAATTTCAATAATTTCAGGCAATTAGTGACTATATTAATTGTATTACTTCCTTTGGAAAGGGATAGGAGTAGATAAGACAGATGGTTCGGCAACACTGCTATTGCACGTTGTTTATTTTAAGAACAGTGTTGCAGCGCCTCTGTTGTTATTTGAGTGTATTATTCACCCCTATCGCAAAATAAATTTGTTATTGGAATCATTCACGATAGAAAATTTGAGAGTTTTTTATGGGTGATTTTGAAACTAGTATTTTTTCATATATTTTTTTATTGTATCTTCAACATAGTTAACCGATCAATAATAACTCATATCTAAACTCTAAAACCAGATAGCTTGTAACTAACTGTAATAATTTAAGGATGATCGGTCGACTGGTCAAGGTTATAGCTTTCCGATAAACAAACAATCACATTTTGTGCTTTATATATGTATATTTAAAGGTCTAGCTGTGCCCACATACGTTGTGTGCGTCTTGACAATATTTTATACGATTTTACTTTTGAAGTAATCCACACCATATTTTAAGACTCTTACTTTTATAGTGCTTCACTTATACGTATTTACTTTATATAAAGGTAGCCATCCCTGGATAAAAAGGTGTTTAAAATATTTTAATAACAATAAAATTCCACAAATTAAAAATACAAATACAATTTAAAAACAATTTTTATTCAATTGGCTATTTGGCAGTAAGTAATTCATTTTTTGTGATTATTTTAAAACAGCGCCATCTGTTGCGCAACCTGCTTCCAAAAATAAAAGATGCCAAAAAGTGAGCAGTATTTTTAAATCGTCGTACTTTTAATGCTTTTTCTCCATTTTCCTTTGGAGATGATATTTCTGCGGAAAAAAGTATCCTATAATGGAGTCCGCACAATATTTTGTTAAAATCCATCCCGTCGTTTTTAAGCGATGCGAACGTAGACAGACAGGAAATGAGTTACTGTTTTAGTATATGTATAGATAGACGACACAACGATATCTCAAATAATGTTTAATTATTCTTCTTTTACCTTTATTTTAAACTAATAAGGCGTTTTGCCGATATTATTATTATTCGCATATCGGTGCATCCAAAAAAATAAATAATTCAAAGCTAAAAACGTTTAAATAATTATAAATCTACAAAGCCAATTTAAGAATTTGTTAAAACATTTTTATTTAATTGTAAAGTTCAATTAAATTTTATGTAAAAATCAACAATTTAATTATATTTTACATCATTTCCTTATTTGATGCCAACAAACAAATGATGAACGAGCATTAAAAAATAAATGTTTATTAAACTTTGTTAAAACCCTTATTAATATTTTTTTTCGACATTTTGAACAATCAAATTGAACAACAAACAATGTTGCCCAAATTTGGGTTTAACTTGACACACAAATTAGATTTATGACTTTGTTAATTTGTATGACTCAATAACTATTGATACATATGTATGTATGTACATGTGTATTGTAAAATTTCTAGACTGTCCCACTGTTGTCTGTCTATCTGTTGGTTGGTTGCTGTCTGTTAAAAATAAATTTACAATTTAATTTGTAAAAATTGTAAAATGATTCGCTTCAAACAGTTCAAGACAAACATGGTAAAGTTAAGCAATTTATGATGATTATTTATTTTAATTGTATTCAACGTAGAAATATGATCAAAAGCGTATATTTTTAATCCATTAAAATTGAATATCAATAAATATTAAATAGCAATAAAAAATTGTGCTTTGCTCACGATGACGATTAAATTGTCAGGTAGCTATTGATCTGAATTAACTTTCCTTTTATGGAACAAAATCTATTATGAACAAAAATATTGTGTAATAAACCAAAACTCAAGAGAACGAACATTAATTTTGCAATGTAATTAAAATTAAAATTATTATAAATATTTTTAAACTGAACGTAAATTTAAGTGTAAGAGATGTGTTTAAAAATGAGTGAAGTTGTAAGTTGCTGGCTCCATGTAGGTCTTAGTTGCAATTTCATATCCCCAAGCCTGATCATTATAATTTCTACGCCACAATAGAGTTTGCATTAGAGTCAGGTAGAGTTGTGTCATTCATGAACGAGCTAGTTCAAAAGAACGATTCACTTAAGTGAACTATTCTTATATATTCAGTGTTTTTCTTTTTTTTTATTATTCATTCAATCAGCTTTGTCCCTACCTACATTTTAATAAAAAAAAGAGCGATGAACGAAAAGAACGATCTAGTTCATATAATTGTTTTGATCGATCTGAACGACTACGCAAAATGAACGAATATGACCAACCCTAGAGACAGGCATGTACGCTACCAAATCTTCAGTATTTGCTTCATCAGTAGCCGGCAATTTAAATGGAATTCTTTTTCACCGACGTGTAAAAGGGTGACCCCATATGTTATGTAATTCGACATATATGAGCTAATCTTGTGTATATTACTACATCCGCATATATAAAAAATTAAAGGGTGTCCCCATGAGTGATTTAATTTGATTTTTAATACCGTATCCTTTGAACCGTTATAGACAGACACTTGAAATTTAAACACAGCAGTAACCATTGCCTTGTTAGACATATTGCTAGCGAGTTCGTTAGTCTATCAGTCTGGGGGTTGCAAGCAAAAACCTTCGCAGGTAGTGCTGTCTTTAAAAAAAAGAAGTACATATCTATACATATAATAAAATAGTAACTCATTTCCGTCTGTCTGTCTGTCTGTCTGTCTGTCTGTCTGTCTACTTTTCTTTTGCATTCGCATCACGTAAAAACTACTGGATGTGAGGAGGTACCTTAGTATTCTGATTCCAATATAGGATACTTTTTTCCGCAAAAATATCTTATTTGCAAAAGAAAGTAAAGCAAAAGTAGCGAAAGACGAAGTTATTTTAGTAGTAAAGTAAAAACATAAACCATAACTGAAGCACTAACCACTAACAGATGGCGCTGTTTTATAAAGTAAATACATAACCATAACTGAAGCATAGTTTAAGGCGGCACTACAAAGTAAGGGTCTTTAGTGTGGATTGCTGTAAAAGCAAAATTGAACAAAATATTGCAAAGACACTAACGAAGTAGCGGGCACAGCTAGATAAAAATTAAAGATAAAGTGTGCCTTTATGACTTCATTTAAAATATATATGACCTTATCTTTTGAACCGTTGCACTTGAAATTAACACAGTTAGCGTAATAATCCCAATCTTTAAAGAAAAAGTTAAATGATGCCCCCATGGGTTACTTCTCATCATGTATAGCTTTATATTTTAAATCATTATAGATCGGCACTTACAAATTAAATAATGAGCGTGTGTTGATATGTTCGCTATAACAGCAAGTAGCAAAACTAAAGGGTGTCTCCCATAAAAGACGTATTTAGTACAAAAACTTATCTTATGTATGTATATGACCCCTACAATAAAAAAATAGTAAAAATGTAAAATTAACAACTAAAGGGTGTCTTATAGTTACAAGACCGGATTTTTGTGTATATCTTTTACAGATTTACTCCCTTTGGAATTTTTGATTTTAAGTCTGCTTTCGTTTTTGCAAAAATTATTTTAACACATCTCGTATTTTAATTAAATTATTTCAAATTACATATAATTATCACATTGAAACTCATTGCCTACTGAGCTGCGGCAATATGTAGTATGTATGTATATACGGTCAGTCAACCTTGTTGGTCAACTTTAATCTGCAGTTAAACTCCTCAGTAATTTAAAAAAAATCTGTCGTTGTTAAATGTCAATATTGTTGATTTTTTCCTACACTTAGTGCTATTAAATTATTATATTTAAATGCTTTTTATTTATTTAGAAAATGTTACTAAAAAACTAAAAGTAAAAATTATTTTTGTTGAGCTAATTACAGACACAACGTCATAAACGAAAGAAAAAGTTTTAACTCGTTTCTTTTTTCTTTTTTTTTAATTAAAAAAAATTTTATTATATATTTTTATTGTATTCTTAAGGGAAAACACAATACGAGCAGCGACTATAACAATTATTGCCTGTAGCAAGTTTAAATGACTGCATTCAACTAATTACACAAAACTGGTTAAACGTCGTTAATTAACTTTAAAACAAAGTACTGGCATTGAAATAAATGTTTACGATTTGTAATATGCCCTCAACAATTTTATTTTTTATATTTATTTTTAATTCTCTTACGTAATATTTTCATTAAAATAGAAAATATTTTAATTTTAATGTGACTTTCTAAAAAATCGTGTTAAACCTTTTTCATTAAAAAATTTATTAAAAAAGGTTTATAATTTGTACACATCTGTGGTAAAAAATTTTGTAGTTAAGAATTCTTCAAAGAAAACATCGATTCTTCAAAAAAGTAACACAAAAAATAACAAGGATCCGATTACAGATTCTGGCAGAGAGGAAAAAAAATTAAAAGGAATCGCCATTTTTAAAACTTATGACATAGTTTAAGTTGAATTATCCCAGTTTTTCACATTCTTATGGTGAACCGGCATACAGAACCATGTGACCCTTGCAATTTAGGTAGAGGAGATATTTATTATAAAATACCAGGAGCATAATTTTTGTAGAATAGTTTAATCCAATAACAAAGAAGACAATTAAATGACGGCTTACATTGTTCCAAAAAAATAATCGCCATAATATTACTATAAGGCTCTGAAAATACAAAAGCTTGAAATTTATCTCAAAGGCCAACATTTTTAATGCGTTTAAGGGTTAATTTAAGAGGTTAGTTTGTTTGAAAAAAAAAAACACGTAACAAATTTAAAAGATGAAAGAAATTGCGGTATTTAAGCAATATTTAGGTGAAATAAATTTTCTCTGAGATTTTTTGTCGACTCCGAAGAATGAAAAAGATTGACGAACTAGCTTAGGCCTAGCTGGGACTGTAAATATAAATGTTGGGATCCTTTGGCTCCCTGTACTAAAGACCATAAAATGTAAAAATAATAAATCAGTCAAATGCGAGTCAGACTCATACACGCAGGGTTGCATACTACCTTCAATATACAATTTTAAAAGAACAAATTTTGAATTTTATTTCACTTCTTATAAGGCACCATTAAATTTTTAATTATTTTTATAATAGAGCCACCTAGTGCTAGATATCCAGTGTAAATATCAAGTACACCTAATTCTGTAGATTGGTTGCAGAAAAAACCGTGTAAAAAAAGACATTGATCGTTTGCAAAAATTGGTGATTGGTTCCTTATTTCTAAAAGCCATTAAAATTAGTTAACAACAAGGAATTTTTCAGAACAAGAATTCATGTTTATTTTACTAAATCGCATATATACATATGTACATATAATTTGTATTTGCTCTTTTTATTTGCATCTCTAGCATATGATGAAGACTTAACAGGTAGTTGTGTTCAAGAAATCAATGACTGCCTAATTGAAATTGAATTTTTTTACAGTTCTTACTGTGGCTTCGATTTAATCGAAAAATTTCCAAGAAATGTTGAGCCTTCTTCATTTCGAAGGCGATCTAAAATTTTAATTTTGATTTCTAAAGAAATGGCTTTACGTTGTAGTTTTCGACGTCTTCTTTTAGGGATGCAATGATAGTTCACAAAACATTAACACATTTCAATTGCTCTGACAAGTACATTTGCTTGTATCTACCAAATGGGAATTTCTATATAAATTTTACAAACAAAACAAAATCTAAGCCCAAAAGATGGAATAAAATCGTGTAAAAAAATATTTTCTTTTATTTTCAAACCGTGTTAAATCAAAACCGTGTAAAAAAAACCGTGTAAAAACAGAGTTGGGTGCATCTGCCTATGACAATTAGAACAGAAGGACAAATTCGCGACATCTAGGAGAGACCGTTTCTTTTTTATTAATTTTATTTTCGTTACATTTTATTACAGTAGATATTGTACAATATAATCGGTGTAAATTTTAAGTGTCAGCTTTAATTTTAGATTGTATTTTTGTACTTGTTATAGGGAAGACCCATCCCGGTTCATACGTTAATATGTAGCACTTACGCAACACCCTTTATTTTTTAATTTATATGTTTTTTTTTTTTTTTTTTTGCTATAGCGGACATAATTTGATAATCATATTCGCGAAAATCGCGTCACTATCGGAAAACGATTTATTTTGGACATAATTCGATAGCTCATGAACCACTAAAGATATCGTAATGAAATTTCACAAAGGCAAAGCTAAAAGTTTTTCTAAGTGAAGGTCGACCCCCTAGGGTAAAGGGGAGCTATCGGATAAGCCCCCAAAGTTGGTTACCTCGGGCATATAATTTTTTTGAAATGTCATAAAAAGTTTATTTTTAAATCTAATGTTAAGATTTTTGAAATTTATAGGTCGAATATGGATGGCAAACCAACCTCAGTTGCGTTTTCAGTTGCCGAAATTATATTACATATGACAACTTGCAACTAAAAGTTGTTAATTTCAGTTGCCAAGTTGGAAACCATAAATTTTTAGTTGCTGTTGATTTTTTTTTTCCACAGATTAAGCAAAAAAGGCGGTACAACTAAAGAAAACTAAGTTTATTTTTCATTTAAATTTTGAATATTTAATAGTTTATATAAATATTTAACACAAAATTTATATGAAATACATATTTATTTCTTCAAATTGTAGATTTCAGTAAAATAACACGTATGCAACACGTTCACCATTTAATATAATAATTCTTGTAAAAAAACCGACTTCAAAACAGACAAACTAAAAATCATGTTTCTTTAAGACGGTAACTATTGCGACACCCTGTAATTTCCGAATTCACATTTTATACCAGTTATAGCGGTCGTAGCAATACAGGTTCATTGTAAATTTTAACCGTCTGTCTGTAACGGTTTAAAAGTTTGGTCATATATATCAAATTACATAAACTATTGCGACACCCTGTAATTTATAATTTTTAATATTTATACTTATTATAACAGATAGTAATGGACATTCTGTCTAATTGTTAAGTGTTAATCAATAACTGTTTAAAAGATAGGGTCATATATATCAAATAACGTCACCTATTGGGACACCCTTTAAATTCAAATTTTAATATAAATACTTGTTAAAGAGAACTTTGTCATGCAGATTCTTTGTAAAATTTAACTTTGTGTCCATATACATCAAATTACATCAACTATTGGAACACCCTTTAATTTCCAATTTTAAATATTTATACTTGTTGTTATATTAGACATAGTAGTAAACATTCTGTCTATTTTTCAAGTGTTTGTCTATAACGGTTCCAAAGATGAGCACATAATGGTCAAATTGCAACAATAATGGGGACACCCTTTAATTTATAGATCCAAATTTTATACTTGTTGTAATAGCGGACTAAGCAATATAGGTTCTGTGTAAATTTAAACTGTCTATCTATAACAGTTGAAAAGTTTGTCCATATATATTACTTTTACATTAACTATTGGGACACCCTTTAATTTCCAAATTCATATTTTACACTTGTTATTTTAGCGGACTTAGCAATACAAGTTCTTTGTAAATTTGAACTGTCTGTCTATAACGGTTCAAAAGTTTGACCATTTTATTTTATTTTTTAATTACTTTTTGTTATTGGGAGCTACAGTGATACGCACTTTTTTTAATTCTAAATTGGTGACCTATAAAGTTCATAATACACGTAAAAAACATGTATGTTGTATGGGGACACCCTTTAATTTTTAAAATTTTGAACTTCTTTTAAAATGGGACCAATCTGAAGCCATAACTTTTCTAATAGTACAATCTAATAGTAAATTTTTTAAATCGGTTCAGAAATGACCGAGTTCTGAAGGCACAAACATACAAAAAAAAAAAAAGACACAGACGAATTGATAACCTCCTTCTTTTTTTGAAGTCGGTTAAAAAAGGGAAACAATCGACACGTTGCGTTTTGGAAATACAGTAGTTTTCCGGTTTAACGAGCTGGTGGTTTGTCAGGCCTGTTCATTAAATCGAAAACTTCGCTATACGGAGTACTTATATAAATATCAAAATATTTAACTGGGACTATAAAAAAAAATGTATAAAAATTAAAATTTATTTCAAACAAGTCATTATTCAAAAATGTTTTAGCAAAAATTTTTTGTGTTTATTTTCTGAAATTACTTGCTGCAGTTTCCCCTTAAAAGGTTCAACATCTAGTGTATTAGATGAAAGTTTTTCTCCACTTTGTTTTAGTAGCCGAATGCCAAAACACTTTTGAATCTGGTCAACCACCCGTGGCTTGCGTTAAAAACTCCACCATAAAGCTTTTTATGAATTTCCTTGGCCTTGAACTGTAGTACTGCGCCAGAAACCGGCATGTAAGATTTTCGCTGTTGTTGAAACCAAAAAAGAAATGAAAGTCGCCTTGTTTAATAGCTTTTCTATTTTTAGATCCAAAGTTTAAATATTCCGCATTTTTTACAAGATTTTCCTTCGATTTTAAAATCGTACATAGGCCGTGGATGTTTTCAAACCATACTTTTTGCACAATAATAACTCAATAATAACTCTCAATTCGTTTCGGTGATCGTCAATAATTTTTATTTTTTCTTTGAAAAACAATCTTTTTCTGGTACTCATTTTTAGTAGCTGCATCAAAACAAACGAAGAATACACAATTAGCACTTAAAATAACGGTACTTTTTATATTCGCTTTGTTTTGTTTATTTGTGTTGGAATTTTTTTCAATTTATGTAGGAATAGTTTTTTTTTTCAATCTAAACTATAATGATATTTTGTTCGCTAAACTGAGTACAAAAACTATTTTTTGCTCGTTATGTTAGGTACTCAATGGAAAAAAAAGACCTGCTCGCTAAAAGCGATGTTCGCAGAATCGAATGGTCGTTAAACCGGAAAACTACTGTAGTTATTTTATATATATTTTTTTTATTCACTTTAAATTACTTTTTTATTGCTTATTTATTAAATTTGCCTTTTGACAACGCAACTAAAGTTCGGTTGCAATCCATAATCGACCTATTAAGTAGATCTCGAAAATTTCTATTAAAAATTGGCATTAATTTTTTTTTTTAATTTTGGCCGACCCTATCTTTTTAGTATTTTTTGGCGTGGTGCACTTATTAATGATCGGATTATTAACTATTTTAAGACATTGCCTATACTCTTGATAAATTCAGAATAAAAGTTTCAGGTTTTGTTCTGTAAGCACTTTTCGTTAAAGATTTACAAGCCTCTGAATTGGGAAAATGTAAAAAGTACCGTTTTTCAGGAATTTTTCCCAAAAAGATGGTATGTTTTTTTTCTTATATAATTTAAACTTACTTCGGTACTATTGATTTTTTTTTTTGTTTTTTTGAACCATTTTAAAGACAACCTATAGCAAATGGGAATGGAAGAAAAATTAGGTGAACAATTGTAACGGTTCTCTCTCCACCCCTATCCAAACATAGCCAATCTTAAAAAAAAAAATTGATGAATCATTTTAAAATTCCTCCGAGTGCAAAGCACCTATAAAAAAAACGTAAACGGATTTTTAAAGCCTCTGTTGACAGCCCCGTGATTAATAAAGGCAGGGTAGCCACTTTTGGAAAAAGTGATAGAAGGCAAGGCAGGATTTTAGTAAAAAAAAATACTAAAATAATAAGACGTTGAATATTTTTTAATCATTTTATTTTGATAACTTTCATGCGATTATTTCAAAAACATAATCTCTAAAGTTTTTATTCAACAAAAAGATTATTGCTAACAAATTCACGTACATTAAATTATGGTCATGTTTCTTTTTTTAAGCAATTTTAAACACATTTAAAGTGTCTTTTTAATTTATAATTTACTTTGTAGTTTCTTTAAAGCATCTTTTCGCTTCAATCTTGTGTGGAAAATAGCAACAACAAAAATGCAATTTTTAGCCGCTTTTGTATATTTAACAGGTAGAGTATTATGCAAAGTGCATGCGCAAGTTGCTACTGCTCTTCTTGAAATCATTAGCAACAATTGCAACTATTTAAATGCAGCGGTTATGGAAAATGAACAATAAAGACACTTGACTTGTGTGCTTAAGTCTTGATACTCGAACCTGGAGATAGATATGCTTTTTTGTACATAAAGAAATTAAAAAAGAAAAAATAAAAACCAAGGTTTGAGTCATCATTATCATTAGCCAAGTCAGGGCGATGTACATATATTAACTGCAAATTTGCGAAATTTTTCTTCATTTTTTTTTCTTTCATATTAAATTATTTATTAACAGTTAAGAGTGTATTTTGCAACCATAAGCAAAAACAATGGTTTATTAAGCTGTGTTAAGTTTTTTGTATATGGCTGTCATTAGTGTTAAAATTCAATTTGACTTGCACTCACACCCGGGAAACAGAGAGATGAGAAATTAATGAAAGCAGCAATTCATTTCAACTGGTTATTAGCTTAAAACCCAACCTATTATGATATCTATATTGATATGTATATATGTATAAAGCACAAAATATGTATGTTTGTGGGATTGCTTCTTCGTCGGAAAGCTATAGGTGTCTAGAACAGTGGAGCGATCTTGGAATTTTCAGTTTGTTACCAGATATGTGGTGCACAGAGGAGAAAATTAATACCTCTACAATTAATACCGCGGAATAATTAATACCTCTATAACAGCAATAATAGGGCCCCCAAATTTTATGTGGGTAGCTCTTAAAACAAACTGTATGCGCTTGCAATTTACTCAACTTTCCTGATTTTAACAGTTTCCCAAAACAATAAAATCTCAAACAAAATTCTCTATACGATGCAACATTTAGTTGTATGTCAAGCTGCGTGCTTAAGTATTTACTTTTCTTAAATTTAATTTTTGGCCTAATGTCCGGCTAGATTGGCAAAATACCCCTCTGTGAGTCGTCGACACAACATGACGACGTTTTGTGTCGACAATAGGTATTCAGTTTGTCGACATCAACATTTATCGATAATTTTTTTTTTTGGTATTTTGTAAGGCTATTTTGTTGTCTTTGTTTTTATAAACAAGTTCTATAAAATTATAAAATGGAAAGGACTTACTTAAAATAAGAAGATATGGAGATTTTAAAAATTAACGAGGTTGACTACAGGTTTGGCGAGATTTGAAATGTAGGGTAAACTCATTTACCTTCAATTAATTGTGAATAAACTCAAGATTTGTGCACCGATTGTATTGAACTGTAGCTTATTTTATTGGTATATTTCCGCATTTGTTTGGATGGGGTATCCATATCCCCCCTCCTATACATTTAAGACTTTGTTGATATTTGCTTGAGATTTTATTGTTTTATTTGAAAGGCTATATTAACAGCTAATTTTATTAATTTTTAGAAAAATTTTCGTTCGAAATTAAAAAAAAATAATTTTTTTCACTTTTTTTAAGTGAAAAGGTTTTCCAGTGAGGGCAATCGCGATCCTAAAAATTCTATATATGTATAACCAATTTGAGATCTTTACTTTTCGATAGTAGAAAAAATTTTGCGCTTTCTTGCCATTTTTACGATTTTCAAATTTCACCTTTTTCTGTTTTTGCTCATCTTGCATACGTAGATACGAGTAAGAAACTTTTTTGTTGGTCATAAAATATTTTTGGTTTATTTTGAATAAATAAATTGTTATTATAAATAAAATTTATTGTTACTATTTTATGCTTGTCTGCAGGGCTGCCAGGTCAATTTAAGAAAAAATCGTCTATTTCCCGATAAGAATTAAAAAAATTGGTTTGAAGGATACCATAAATTCTATCGATAAAATGTTTAGGAGTCATCAATACTCTCAACTCTGAAAGTTAACAAAAAAACAAGCTTTAAAGAATCGTTCACATAATCCCCTTTAAACTGGCATTTAAACTGGCCCGTTTAAACTAAAAATACATTTTAAATTTAAATAAAATGCTTTGAACGGTCCCAAAACTTTAATACACCCATATTTTTGGCGTTGTAAAAAATTGTCACTTTTTAGCAAAAAAAAAACGTCAAATCGGTCAAAATGACGATTAATCGTTCAAAAAAAATTAAAGTCTGGCAGCCGTGCCTGTCTGTCTATGTACAGGATAAATTTTAAATACATTTTATGGAGAGGTACCTTGGTATCGTGGTTCAAATATAGGAAACTTTTTCCCGTAAAAATTTCTCATTACCAAGAGAGAGAGAACATGTAGTAAAAGTACGCAATTTTACTGATTCATGGTACTGCAAACTTGGCAGGAACTTTTATTTTGTCAGCGGGAAATTTAAAACACTATTTACACAACTCTACAATAATTTTTCAATTTTATATAAATAAATTAAATACTTTAAAGTAATAAATTATAAAAATATCTTTTAATAATATTGTTGGGTGGTGCGGATTGATCACCTTCTCTTCGACAAAAATGCTTAAAATGAAATTAGAAAAAAAATATTAAAAAAAACCACACGGACGTTCGTGACCATAAAAATTCAAAAATTTTTTTTTTATATTTTATGTCACACTCACAAAAGGGAGCAGGGAGAAAAATTACATTTTATAATCTCCAGGGTCCAAGTTTAGGTATATGAACATTAGCTGACTATAAAAGTTGCATTTGCCAACGAAAAGTATGGAAAATTAAAAAAAAAATTGAATTTTTCAGATGTAGAATTGGTTCATCCAAGGGCAACTTTTTCACCTTCGTTAAATTTTTCTTATTTTCTGGCCTTATCATCCTATGACCATAAGAGATTTTTCTGCAAAATTTTAATGATCAAAGCTTAAAAAAATGTTATGTCCGCCTGGACTGCCAAAATATATCCCTATTCAATTTGCGACGCCAAATTGAATAGGGTTGAATGAATGTATAACAAAGCCGTTACGTCGAAAAATAGTGGATAGACGCTTTTGCATTTAAGTGACTAAATTGCTTTTGCTTAAAATTACGTCCGTTCTGTGGCACAGGCTGTAAAACATTTTCAGTTATTTGAGAAATACTGACAAAATAAATTCTCTCTAAATTCAAAACATTAACGATCACAATAGAAACAAAATCGATTTGTTCGATAATTACAACCAATTTGAAAAAACATTAAATTTTATGAAATATTAATAAAAAATAAAATTTTAACTAACTCATGCTACATACTTATACGAGTATGTATGTAACACAAAACAAACCAAAAATATTTTAACTTAAAACAATAAAAAATTAAAGTTAAAAAAGGCCAGACAATAACTAGTATTTTAGAAAGGTACTTTCAAAATTAATAAAAAAAAATTACAAACAAAAAACAAAGTTTTAACACTTTTGAATATTAATTTAACAAGAGCAGTCAGTGGTGGTTCGCATGACGACTCCAAATAGATTTAATTGTAAAAGAAGCTCTTTAATTTTTTATAAACAGAATCATAAAAAGCGACTACAAAATTGCTCATTGCCTAGCAATAAATAAGGGATTACCAAAAGAATTACTTGCCATATAATGACTTACTTTTCTTATTACCGAATTCTGTTACTCGATTACAAAACACATTACATTAAACTTAAAAAAAGTAATTAGTAATTGAACTAGTTCTTACAGTTTACAAGAGAATGCCTAAAAGAGAAGACTTCGTTCTCCAAGTCGTAATCGAATTCGAAACTTTTGTAATAGAATAACACACAAAATTTTTTTTAAACTATTACAAACGTTTCGAATTCGAGTACAATTTTTAGAAGCGTAATAAGGCCGATTTACTAAATATGTATGTCATTATTTTAAATAATTTTAAACAAATTTCTAAGTTACCTACTAATTATAAAAAACCCCCCAAAAAATGCATTTGTAATACATTTTATTGCGTAATGTACATTACGATGGCTTCTATATATATTTCTGGCCTGGCAACACTTAGTGTTGCCAATCCGACATTTCCATTGAAAAGTTTGACATTTTTTAGCATAATCGTACTCAAAACGTTTTGACGTACGACCACCATTTGTTTTGTTTACAGTGACTTGAAAAAATTAATTTGGCAAAAAAATGGAATTAACTCGTAAACATTTTCGTGCGATCATTTTTCACAACTTTCGACGTGGATTATCACGACAATAGTGCATTGATGAACTTAAATCTTTGTACGGCGATGAAGCACCATGCTATAGCACTGTGAAAAATTGGTATAATGAATTCGATTCAAAAACGAATTCCGTGAAGGTCTGGCCGTTGTGCCAGGGAACATTGATGCCGTGCGTGAACTCATAATGCAAAATCGTCGTGTGACATACCGTGAGATAGATGCATCCTTGGAAATTTCTCGCACCTGCATTCATTCGATATTGCATTAACACCTGCCCGTAAAAAAGGTTTGTTCTCGTTGGATCCCGTACAATTTGACAGTCTCTCAAAAAAAGGCTCGTGTCGATTGGTGCAAAGAAACGGTGCAAATTGCGGTGCTTCAAAAGACGTTTAGAGGATCGTCACAGGTGACGAATCATGGATCTATGCGTATGAGCCCGAAACAAAACAACAATTGACCTCTGGGTCTTCAAAGACGAGCCAAATCTAACGAATGTTGTTCGTGGAAGAAGCACTTCGAAGCAACTGGTAGCCTGTTTCTTTGGTAAAACTGGTCATGTGGCGATTGTTCGGCTTGAGTAACGTAGCACGGCCAATTCTGACTGGTTTGCCTGAAGTCTTCGGAGAAATTCGAAAAACTAACAAGAGTAGACAAATCATTGTTCACCATGACAATACGAGCTCACAAACATCGGCTTAAACTAGCGCCTTTTTGACCGGCCAAAACGTCGAATTGATGGGTCATTCGCTGTACAGCTCTGACTTGGCACTCAGTGACTTCTTTTTATTGCCGCACATCACGAAAGAAATGCGTGGTCAACGATCTTCGTCGCCAGAAGATGCTGTTGAAGCGTTCAAAAACCATGTTTTGGAGTTGTCTCAATCGGAGTGGAAAAAGAGCTTCGACAATTGGTTTGAGCGCATGCGAAAGTGTATAAATCATGCTGGAGAATAATTTGAAAAACAATAAACAGAAATATATATAGAAAAAGGTAAAACTATATAGTTACATACATAAAAAGCACGCGTTTTATGGGGACACCTTTAAATTTTTCATTTTATTTTTTAAATCTTGTTGCAATAATGTTCAAAGTAATACAACACACTTTGTACTATTTTCCAGTGACTGTTGAGGTTCAAATGATAAACAAAAACATTTATAACATTTTTGTTACATATGAGGCACCCTTTCTTTTTTTTAAATTTTATTGTAGCGGGCTAATAAGAAGTAACCTCAGACGAACTCAAGCAAAAGCCTGGCCATAAAAAGGGTGATCCATTTCGAGGTACTTTTTTAACAGATCACTTGTAAGTCGTGTCATGCTGTCATGTTATTTTTAGTTAGTATTGTTTGGCATTGCATAATGGAAAGAGTTACGCCTGAATCGTTTCGTTCCAAGAAGATCCGACGTTTTCGATTAAAATTTTGTTTAGCGATGAGGCCCATTTCTGGCTCAATGGGTATCTAAACAAACAAAATTGCCGCACTTGGGACGAAGAGCAACCTGAAGAGATTCAAGAGCTGCCACTTCATCCAGAAAAAACAACGGTTTGGTGTGGTTTGTGGGCCGGTGGAATCAGCGGTCCATATTTCTTTTAAAATGATGCCGGTGCGAATGTAACCGCCAATGGCGACCGTTATCGGGTTATGATAACCGACTATTTGATGCCTGAAACTGAAGCTCGTGATCTCGGCGACATTAGGTTTCAGCAAGACGACGCCACTTCGGACACATTTTTTTTAATTTTTTTTTAAGACAACACAACTTGAGAAGCTTTTTGCTTGTCTGCATACATCAGCCAGAGTCTTTGGCAGGAATCGAACCCGAAACCCCCAGACTGATAGACTAGCGCGCTACCAATCGGTCTATCGAGGCATCAATCAATGGATTTATTGAGAGAACATTTCGGTGAGCACATAATTTCACGTTTTGGGGCGGTCGATTTGCCACCAAGATCGTGTGATATCACACCATTAGACTTTTTTCTGTGGGGATATGTAAACCCTAAAGTTTATGCGGGCAAACCCGCTTCGATTCAGGCCTTGGAGAAAACCATCAGGCGTATCATTCTCCAGTTACCAGTAGAAATGCTCGAACGTGTCATCGAAAATTGGACTCAACGGATGGACCATCTGCAACGTAGCAATGGCCAACATTTGATAGACATAATCTTCAATAAATAAATGACAAAGAATGTTCTTTCAAAGGATAATAAACATTCTCCATTAAATTTGAATTTTCTGTTTTTTTTTTTCTTTAAAAAAGTAGGGAACCTCGAAATGGATCACCCCTTACGTCAAAAAGGTGTTCTCAATTGCAACACCCTTTAATTTTTTAACTTATATATATCGTAATCGTAAATTACCTGAATTTACACTATTATATTCACTAACACCACATATCTTTTTACAGCCTTTTAAGGCCATTTTTACCACTTAAATACGAGGGGCCTGGCCGCTTGACATTTTAGAAATGAAATTTTTATGCACATCTCAATTTGTATTCCCCAGATAACCGAAAATGCGCGGGGAGTGCAAAAAATAATACTTTTACAAATCCCATATATTTGATGGCTGCTCTAATGATTACCCTCGTAAAATAATATTTTCCTCTTAGCAATCAAAAGTTACTAAAACCACAAGACATCCAGATTTTTAACGCAGAGTTTTTCCTGTCGTTAAAACGATTAGTTTTGGTTATACTAAACGAAGACCTTAAAATATAAATAACAAAATGTTTGCCAACAAAACTCATATTAAAGTCAAACAAAAAAGCACTTAAAAATGATTTTAAATATTTAAATTTAATTGCCTTTATGTGTTATTGAAGTGTAAAAAATTTGCTAAAATGCGTGCACACACACACTTCTATTTTGTATTCATACTGCAATCGTATGGATGTATTTTTTTCTTTTTTTTTTTTTTGTAACTTTACATTCATCCCATTAAGGCAAAAGTTTGAAAAAGTCAAACGTTCAAATTCCATATTTCAAACACTTGAAGCCATATTAAGGTTAAAATTACAAATTTACTGAAATAATTCACAAAATTAACCAAAAGATACAAAAATATTAACAGTTAAATAAGAACGCTTTAAAACTGAAGTACAGGGTGGCGCAAAAGTTATAATTTGAATGGCTTTGTTTTAACGAAGACGCCAAGGATCGACGACGCTCTCCCAAGTATGAAAATTTAAACGGAATAATTTCGTTTTAGCGTTTATTTTATTTTTAAGCAATATAAAATATGAAAAAGGTCTCTTTTCAATAACAAAATATTTTTTATTTTTATTTTTTATAAACCAAAACAAAAAACAATTTCTTTTGCCAAAATCTAAATTTAAAACTAATGTGATCCCCCCTCCAGCCTTTGGCATTGTTACGTATGTTTTCTTTATTTCCTACAAATTATAATAAATGGGATCTTCCTACAACAAGCAACTTAAAATTTGTATAATAATTTGAGTTGTTATTTTTAATACGCTGCCTTGTCATTAACGCCCCTCTTCTGGGGTTGATCAGACGTACGTTTTTAAACGTTTTTTGTTTTTAATTTTAGAAGTTACGAACAATGTTTCAGTGAAAGTTGATTTTTGTACACTTTTTATTGTCGCCTGGCATCATCATCATCATCACCATTATCATCATCATCGTTATCGTAAAGTTGTCGGCGTTGGCGGCTAATTTTCAAAACACCCAGAAACACGTACACAAATGTGTTTCAAATATTTAAATATCATTATTTGGTTCGGTTTTTAAGCTGTTTCAGTAGTTGTGTGGTTGCATGGTCGTTGCCAGTCATACTCATATTCGGTTGCAAACCACAGCTGTGGATTTGAGACGAAAAAATAAAAACACAAAACCAAATTTATGCATGTGTATTACTAGGCTTTTGTTGCACTCTAAAGAAAAGGGTTTTGGGGAAGTACACCCACCAAAATAAAATTAAATTTTCTTCGACATGTCTGCATAAAACAGACGTATAATACAGGGCATCAAATTCGGCGATTATAAGTTCGAAGGTGTATCGAGTTTTATCTACTTGAGTCTTTGTTTTTTAACATTGTACAATATGGTATAAGCGACTAATAGAGCGCAGCTAGCCGATAGTATGTTAGATAGAAAAAATCTTCTCATCAAAATTGGTCTCCAAATCATGCAAATTAATTATAGACAAAAGTATCATCAGGCCAACCGCTACATATGAATACGAAACCTGGTCCATGACACAACAGATGCCCAATAACGTCTAAGAATTGTTGAGCTAAAAATATGTCGGCCCAGTGCGTGACTTGAATGGCGACTATGTCCGATGGGATATTTACGAAATGCTTGAACTATGTGAAGGAGAGGACATGGACAAATTGATAAAGGTTCAACGCATGGATGATAGCATACAAATGGTCTAGACGAAGACGACGGCCAAGAATGCGATGGACGGACTGGGTTGAACAAGACCTACGAATCGTAGGTATCCGTAACTTGCAATAAAAACCCGAAAACAGGAACGAATGGAGGGGAATTGTTGAACAAGCCAAAGCTCATCCCGAGCTGTAAAGCTATAAGAAGAAGAGATGTCTGCATAGAAGCTGGCCTCAATGAAAGTAAGGTTGCCGTTAATTACAAGTCGTTTGCCTATAATCTTTGAGGACGGAAGGGGGTCGAAAAGAGACCCATTAAAGAAGTGGTCTCCTTCGATATTTCTCCCACATTTAAAATAGAGCTAAACTAGTTTTGTAGCAAGTAGCACTAAACAAGAACGTTAAATTTAGGTCTAACACCTATCACACAGTACGTAAAAGTGTGTCTCGGTAGACTGATAGGTAGCGCGCTAGTCTATCAGTCTGGAGGTTGCGGGTTCGATTCCTGCCAAAGACTCTGGATGTTTTCTGCAGACAAGAAAAAAGCTCCGCTTCGTTGTCTTAAAAAAATACACCCTCCTAAAACATCGTCAAGTTACAAGTCAGAAGTCCGTTTCATAGAAAGGCTGCTGTAGCTAAGTTAATTAGCACGTTGGCTACTAAACATATAATTGCTTTCAGGGTATTCGTATCTTATTAACAACATCAGGTTTTATCTGCTAGATAATAATAAGTTTTCATACTAGCGCCCTCCTGGTCGGTATCTATAGTAATAAATCGCTGGCGAAATAATATAATGAACAAACAAACTAATTCGCCTACTTAGCACCAGAGGCGCTGCAACACTGTTATAAAAATAAACATAATGTGAAATTTCAGAGCTGTATTTTCTTTCCATCTTATCACAGAGAAGTAAAGAAAACGTATTATAAATCAAAACATAAGAACTAATCACGTGATAAGTCATGTATTAGTTCCCTTTTCGTCAGGGTGGCTATAGAAGAGTTGTGTGTAGTCGAACTTTGGTTTTGAACTTGATATTTTCATCTCTCGAGAATGGCTGCAGGATTTTCGTTTAAATATTCAGTTTTATGCTTACCACTCCGTATTAAATTTGTTTAGTTTAAATGAGTTTCAATTTATTTGCTATGTAGTGACATACCTGAAAATAAATAAAGAAATAAAAAAATCACTAAAACGTAACTAAAATATTTTTTTAAAAAAGTAAACAAAAACATTTTATTACGAAACATTGTTACGAAGGCACATTTAATTCCTTAAAATAAATGCCTATCATTTTACAACACCAAATAAATTTTGATTAAGGTATCCATGCTATCACGCTCCTAAAAACGTTTAATTAACAACGTAGTTAAATTCGTGTTAGTTGTTATTGAAGAATTCTTTCTCTGCTTTAGTAACTCATAGTCACACGTACACCAATCCAAGAATAAAATTACGACTTAAACATCCCTATCAGATGTTTATACATCTGAACATTATAGACGTATGCCAGAAATAAACTGTACATCTGAAACAGTCTGTATGAAAACAAGTGTGTTTTTCTCAAGAAAAATTATATAGAGCTGAAGAAATAAGGTAAACATTAAAGCAAAATTATATTTGGCTTGTTGTGTTTTACAAACAAAAAGAACCTAAAGAACTCTGTCGCCAGAGTCTTCGGCAGGAATCGAACCCCCATCACCCAACTGGTAGGACAGTAATGTGTAGACAAACACTGTACTGCACGAAAAAACTAATTACATAATACAAACATAGCCCCTGTGTGCTGTAAAACTACTTTCACTGGCTATTCCTGACATCACGTCTGGTTTTCGAGATATTCTTATTTAAATAAAATAAAAATACAGATGAAATTTGAATTTAAGCTTCAAATAGTTTTATTCTCTTTAAAAAAGAATAAATTAATTTACAAGTTAGATTACAAATTAGGTGATGTATGTAAAATAAATAGTTCGACTACTAAAATTTAAATATTCAACAAAATTAGGTTTGATACTAGATTAGTGTTAACTAAAAATGTTGGAAGAAAATAAATAAAAACAAAAAGTAGATTTCATTGCTAACCAAAGGTTGGCTGAAGCAACAACAAATATAAGGTAGTAAAATATTAAACAAGAGGGATGCTTTAGGTAGTGGTCGCCTTCGATAACTGACGATTGACGATTGAATACAGTTTTTCTCGTATTTCTTTATCTGAGTTTGGTTGGCTAAATAGATGATGCTTACAACTAAAACACTACAAAAAGTAGATAGATACAATGATAGATGCTGATGAAGGACGTAGCTGTCTAGAAAATGTGCATTCCGCTCTGCTGGTGTCTTAAAATTAAATTTTCCCAAGTTTTCTTTCATATAATCACCTAATTTGTAATTTAATTTATTCTTTCTTAGAGAGAATAAAACGAACTTAAGCTTGACTTCAAAACTTTCATCTGAATGTAAAATAAATAGTTCGCAGTAATAAAATTTAAAATATTCAATATTAAAATAAAAATATTTAAATGATATTTATTTTTTTTATTACAACAAAAGTATTTATTATAACAAAAGCAAATAAAATTAAGGTGTTTTTTATAGAGGTATAGAACTTTAAGTTGGCATTACTTTTCAAGGTGGCGACCGATTTAACAGCTGTCAAGTGATTTATTCTCAGTTTGGTTTGGCAATTTATCATGAATAGACTCACGCCTGAACAACGCTTGCAAATAGTGCCTAAAACAAGATTACCGTTGTTCCCGATTTTCGTAAGCGAATTTTGTTTAGCGATGAAGCGCACTTGTGGTTCCGGTATATGCCGAAACATCGTTACATCCAGAAAAACTGACTGTTTGGTGCGCTTTATGGGCTGGTGGAGTCATTGGTCCGTACTTTTCCACAAACGTTGGTGGCCAAAACGTTACAGTCAATGGTGATCGGTATAGATCCATGATTACTAATTTTTTCATTCCTGAATTTAATAACCATGATGTCCAGGAGATGTGGTTTCAACAAGACGTCGCAACATGTCACACAGCTCGTGCCACAATAGATTTATTGAAAGACACGTTTGGGGACCGCCTAATTTCACGTTTTGGACCTGTGAATTGGCCTCCAAGACTTTGTGATATAACACCGCTAGACTACTTTCTGTGGGGCTATGTAAAGTCATTGGACTATGCGGATAAGCCACAAACGCTTGACTATTTAGAAGACAACATTCGCCGTGTTATTGCCGATATACGGCCACAAATGTTGGAAATAGTCATTGAAAATTGGACGTCCAGATTGGACTTCATCCGCGCCAGCCGTGGCGGTCATATGCCAGATATCATATTTAAAATGTAATGCCACAAGATTATCTTTCGGATAAATAAAATTCATGTCAATCGAATAATTCATCGTTGTTTTATTGCAACTTAAAGTTCTATACCTCTATAAAAAACACCCTTTATAATGTTTGTCAATGTAGGAGGTACCTGCACTTAATTGTGAATAAAATTAACATTTTTGCATCGATTTTCATAATTTTTTCCGCATAAGGACAAAAATGTAAAATATTTGCAGTTTTACGATTTTTTACGATTTTTTAAAGACGAAAAAACCTTATTTTTTATTAAAAATATTTTTTCGCCACCAAATTCTGAACAACTCCGAAACAGTTGAATATAGAATTTGAAATAATGTAAGGTTGATTCAAAGGTAATTTTATCCCGCATCTTTTGGTGTTTCAATTATTGAAATCGAACAAGCCGCTAAAAGAGTTACGATCACTATATTCCACATATTTATGTTCAGGGGCCAATTTTTTTGCAGACCACTATAATTAACATCTCCGTTTCCTCTATTTAGCCATTTCTCTATATTTGAGATGAGCCTTGCGGTCCACATGCATCTTCACTAATTTGCTATTCTCCTCAGGGTTCTGTTTCGTTGGTTTGTTTTGCCATGCATATCCTCCTTCGTCTTATTATGTGTCAGCGCTTGTAGACAACGTACGGTACGCAGATGTCACCCGTAGTGCATCTGTTGTTTGCATGTTCTTCACCCCATATCTCGCTTCCATAGTGCATCGTCTCCATCAGAAGTTTAAGCAGTCTTTTTTTTGTAAACAGGAAATTTTAGATGCTAATTACTGAACTCTTCAGTAAGAGAATTTGAAATTTGGTTTATTTGGCAGAACGCCGATTCCGTCGCGGGCACTGTTAGCCATAAATAATTTAACAAAAACTGTATACCAAACAGTCAAAAAGACAATTAGTCCATAATTTATGTCATGATGTAACAAATTGTTTTCCCCCGGGGGTACAAACTGTCACTGTAGCATTTCCAGAAGCTTTGAGGAAGTATTCACAGGGAAAATGTGGGTACCAGACGTCAGGAACGTCCTGGAACCTTAATCTGGAAGAACAGGTCAGTTTTATTATAGGTTCTCTTCGAGCCCCGCTTATTTCTGTGGTCGTTTGTTGGTGAGGTCCACTTCGGGGGTTCTCGTGGTGGCTGTGGCTTAAGACTAAATCATGAAGAGATGGTGCACGGTTCGTCAAGTGTGCTATTGCAACAGATGGAGGTGGAAGGTCTCCAACGCCTAAACAAGAGGTTAGAACATGGGTCCAGGCTTGCCATGTTCTATAAATTGGTAATCATTATGATTGTACAGCACATTCTGTGCGGCATTAGGAGTTGGTACCCAAAGCACCGTTATCGTATAGTGTGCTGTATTACACAATTGGGGGGTGTTGGTATACACTTATGTTTCACCCGGTGGTAAGACCATCGTCGGGCTAGGCCATCATCAATATTTGTAACAAATTGTTTTAGGTTTCATTCTCCTACTTTCCTTGTAAATGAAAAACAAAAGAAAATAACATCAGTTGCAAAAACTGTTTGATGTTTTCGACCCTGTGACAAAATATCGGATTTACATAATTCTCTGCACCACAAACACACACCCACATACACAAACATATACTTAATCTGATTTAGTCATAAAATAAAAATGTAATTTTCTTTGACTCTGAACATTGTTTTAATGTACAAAGATACTTTTTTTTGTTTTTTTTTTTTTGTAGCCGTAAACAAGGAAATTAAGTACAAACTTATTAAACATTTGTGACGTTTGTATTAAAGCGAAGCTAAAATTAAATTAAAAAAAAAATTATGTAAATTAATAACAACTAAGATAAAAATATTTATGGATAAAAATCATGTCGTTATCGTTTTTACGGGATGGCTTTCAACATAATTATTCATGTTGCCATATCGGACTGTTGTTCATTTGCTTCAATCAATTTTGTGCAAAAAAAAATATATGACGTCTAACGCGATTTAATGTGATTTTTTTTATTTTATTGTTCAAATTAAAACAAACGGTGAGGTGAACTGAATTAATTTACGGTGAAATAAAATATGAAAGATATTTTTCTTTTACGAACAATTAATAATTTTAACACTTTTCAATGGCAACAACAGCCAAAAGTGACCAAAACAAACTCAGGTGCTAAGAGATATTTAAGTTTAAAAATGAGCAAAGAAACCAAAAACAAAATTTATGTTTATCAAAAATAATAAATAGTGCAAATTTCTGTTTAGAAAGCAAGCAACAGAAACAAAAAACCAGCATTTATTTTTTTTTTTTTTCATTAATTAAACTCATAAATTTCCAGGTTTCTTGTAATTAATTTTATACTCAAAGTCTGAATGTCACAAAATATTTATTATTAACACGACTGTTTTCTCTTAAGCGGAGTTTACAGCGGAAGTTTTAAAACAATTTTTATATTTATATGCAAATAATGTTTGCTTGTAATTTTTGTTTACAATTATTGTTTTTCAAAGATTAAAATTTAAATTTGAAATTAATTAACTAAAAATAGCCGACATTGAAGATTTAAAGCAGGCATCTATTAGAGATTTTAAATAGTTTTTGTTAAGGTGATAATATCAATTAAATATTAACATGTCGTATTACAAATCAAATATCCGCAGAATCAACTGGTGTGACGAGGAAGTTGTACTAAAAATACTTAATTTTTTTTTAATCAACAGTCATCTTTGCTGTTTCCACTGTCAATAGTTTTTTTTTTTACTCTACAGAATTATAAGTGGAAAAGTATTATGAGCAGCATTCCCACACAGAAAGGTACTGCATACTTTAAGGAATCTTTTATTTTTGAAAGCAGTATATTTTAAACAATGATGCGCAACAGATGGCGCTGTTTTAAAATAATGAGTAACTCATTTCCTGTCTGTCTTATATTTTTAGAATTTAATATAAATTTTAGAATTTTATCCAGGATTGGGTACCCTTATATAGTGTAAATACGTAAGAGTCTTAAAATTTCGTGTGGATTACTTTCAAATCAAAATCAAACAAAATATTGTCAGGACGCACACAACGTGTATGGGCACAGCTAGTAATATATAATTTAAAATTACGTAAGAATATAACAATGAAAACTCACCATGGGAGCTGACATTCTAAGTTGCTATGTTTAATCGTTGTGAAGTTAAAACAAAAATAAAAAAAATCTACCAAAAAGTTCCAAACCTAACAGCAGGCTTAATAAAATTTATTTTGTGGGAAGGTACCTTAATTCCTCCAGTCAAATAAAGGATACTTTTATTGCGGAAAAACATCTGATTTCCAAGATTAAAACTTGAATATAAATAATATTACCGGTTTATATGACTTGGCAGCACTCAGAGACGAGTATTTCCATACAATTTAACGGGTACCTCTATAGTAATTAACCAAAAGAACAAAATTATTTATATCTATACATATAATCCATACATAGGTACAATTAAAATGGAACAGAACCGATTCTGTACATGAAATATTTTTTGAAAATTTTGTTACTTCAATATGGAATATCTATATAATTAATAGGCAAACACGTTTTTTGAAATCCCTTTTACGTCCTTAATACTGAACCGATTTTGGTAAGACTTATATGGTTTTAAAGAATTTTCTACACAGATGTGCATCATTAAATCGGTTCAACACTTTAGGAGTAATACGACTATCAAGTTCTTACTAGCACCAATCAACAAATACATGTTCTGTTAGCTGCGTTTAAGCATGCTATACTTTTGCTTCCAAGTTCCCAAAAACTGTTAAATAAAATTTTGTAGGATACGTCTTTCCCCTAAAAATATATCTCATTTCTAAGAGTATATAGAAATAAAATAATAAAATTACGAAGTTTGGCTGATTTAATGATATATAAAACTGAAAACTTGTGAGCAGGAAATTTAAGACATCATTTACATAACCCTACAATATTTTTAAAATCATATATAAATTTACATCCTGCCTAATTGCCGAGGGATGGGTATCTCTAAATGAAGTAAATAAACACACCATGTCTGCAGCACTATAAGTGTCTTAAAATTTGGTGCGGTATGGCGGATACCGCTAGTTATAAAGTTTGGCGTTAAAAATGTTACATTCTGCAATCCCAATACTTGCTCCTCCATAACAACTTTAAAAGCTCACAATAAGTTTGCAATGTAAATTTAAATAGTTACCCTCGTACCGGAAAATATAAAACAATAGCTAATGTTACTGTGTATAGTTTTGTTTTTTTTTCACTGTTCCCTGAAAATGTACTCCAATTAACGTCACACATTCGAAACCCTGCAGCGTGCGTTGCACTCTTTTTATTTTTATTTTTTTTTAATTAATTTCACTTTCAAATCAAAATAAAAATCGGTAAATTTAAATGAACAAAGATTGATTTATTTAATGGGTGTATGAACTACAACAACAATTACAACAAGTATACAAAGTACAACAATACAACTGCAGTTCGATGTAAATCCGAGTTAATGTTGTGTGTTATAGTTTAAAGTGTTTTGTTGAGAGTAACACAAATGCAACAACAATTACAAAAAAAATTAAAATTTACAACAACAACAACAACAACAACAAAAGAGTTAAACATCCGGTTGAAAAAAAATAACGTTTCATGCTAAAGCCATATTGTTGTTTATAACAATAATGATTTTGATTTGGTCAAGTGGATTTGTTTCATTTTTCCCTCGAAGCAAATTACATTGATACGAGTAATTAGGGGGAAAAATTCGCTTCATTTTTTTTTTTAACAATTACTTTGGTCTAAAACTCAATTCTAAACGAAAAGAGGTTGGTCTTTTTTGTTTCAAGAGTTTGTCAAATGCTTTTATAATTGGCTGTTTACATTTCGCACACTAAATCATAAACAGTCACAGGTCAAAATTTACAAATTTTGAGGAGAGGCATAAAACTGGTTTTTAAAAGAGGGTTGTAATTTTTAATCAAATTGAATTCCACAGTGTAAAAAACCCCACCAGTTATAGAAGACAGTGGGGTAAAGGAAGGTTTCGTGGTCGTTGAGCTGTGTTCTAGTTTATGGAAAAAAACAATTTTGAGTTCTGCCTGTTAATGATTTTGTGTGCGATAGGTATATTTTTGATTTTAATCAATCAGTCAATTGATTGTGTTCTTATTTTCTTTTTTTTTTTACAATCGGAAATTGTTAAATTGTTCAAAATATTGGAAATTAAATAAAACATCAAATAATAAATAACAGAGCAACTGAATAACTGAATAACTACCATAATTAAAACATATAACAAACAAATACGAAATAAACAAATACATCATGAAATTGTAAACAAAATAATTAAACCAGGGCCCTGTAGGGTAAGAGTATCTTTAATATTGTTTTTTATTTGTACAAAACACAAATAACTTCGAAAAAGCATTAGAAAACAAAAATCTTTTTTTATTTTCCTACTGTTTTTATGGCCAATTTTAGTTACTTTCGTTTTTAAATTTCTCAACCGACGGTTAAAGGTGAATAATCATTATTGATTTTTGTATTTAAACTTTTTAATTCTCTTCATTAACTCAGTTTGGTGTTGGAAAAGAAAGTGAAAATTAGTTACACACTTAAACAAATGGGTTAATTTGATCGATTTGAAATACTACTTATCGTTGTTGAAAGGGAATTTGTGAAGGTACACATACAACATGATTAAAAGCTTCAAAAAAGTATTAACAGATTTGCATTGTTTTCACTTAAGGCCGCGTAATTGCCCTGCTGCTACTCCCACCGATAAGATTGCTCGCTCTCTCCCGCATACGATCGAGTAATGATCGTATATGCCCATCTATGCAATGCATTTTGACAGCAAAACACACCCAACGTCGTTTCAGTGTTCCTGATCCTATTGTTACCGATTAGATTTTTCGCTCCATCCGGCATACATTTTCCCATTGCAGAGGCTTGGAACTATTTAACGAAGCGGTTCGCTTCAAAATTATCAAAAATGATCAAAATTGCATACAGATGAATTATGAAGTCAAGCTGAAGTTCGTTTTATTCTCTCTAAGAAAGAATAATTTAAATTACAAATTAGGTGATCAATATTAAAGCAAAATTGGAAAAAATTAATTTTAGTGTCTAGACAGCTACGTCCGTCATCAGCACTCTTCGTATCTAAATATATACTTTGGGCAGTGTTTTAGTTGTAAACATCATCTATTTAGCCAACCAAACTCAGATAAACAAAGACGAGAAAAACTGTATTCAATCATCAATCGTCAGGTGGTGAGAACGAAGTCTACCACTACCTGAAAGCTTCCCTTTTGTTTAATATTTTTACTTTAATATTTACCACCTTATTTATATTCAGCCAACCTTCGGTTAGCAATGAAAGCTATTTTATTCGTTTTCTCCCACCATTCGTTGTTTCGTTAATACTAATCTAGTATCAAACCAAACTCTGTTTGGTAAACATGATTGCGCGGTGCTCTGAGATTTTTAATATTGAATATTTGAAATTTTATTAGGCGAACTTAAAACTACAGCCGATATCTTAAAATAATATTACGATCATAACACCTCCACATCAAAAATACTTAGGTAAGGTCAAAAAAAATTTGTTCTACGTCACAAACCTCTATCTGCGTTTGTAAGACAACAGAGCAATAGAATTCAGCTTTCAGTATGGCTCTCTGACTTGCGAGCTTTGTAGTGCGACTTTAGAACACCGATATGTCTATGGAAAGTTGAACCAAGTTGAAGAAGTCACCCTTCAGTTAGAAACAACAAACTTTATACAGTGGCGGTTCCAATGAGTAGTGCGTCAGCTGTATCGTGCAATTAATTGCAATTGTTTACCATTTACTATTTATTGTCTCGCTATTAAAACGACTTACCTTAACAATATCTTAAAATTTAAATTAAAAATAAACTTTTGGTTACGTTAAAAAAAATAATTATGCCTGAAGTACCTAACTTTGAAGGCATACTTGCAAGTTTTCCTTTTCCCTAGGGGGCTGACCCTCTGCAACTTCAATCGAAAATACCTCTGCTTTATGTTTGTGCAATTTCATTAAGATATCTTTAGTGGTTCCTGACCGACCGAATTATTTCCAAAACAAAATGTTTTAAAACCACTGTACAGCGAAAATAACGCCAAACGTTCAGGTCGCCTAAAAAAGACTGTCGTGTCTGATGTAGCCGATAAAATTCATAAAATGATATTAGGCGATGGGTGATCGAGTGTGTAGGTAAATGAGATTGTTGACTATTCACCAAAAAATTCATTATAAGGGTGATCCATTACGATGTACTTTTTTCAATAGCCTTTTTTGACAGATCACGTGTGAGTCGTGTCATGCTGTAATGTTATTTTTGTTTAGTATTGTTTGGCATTTAATAATGGCAGGACTTACGCCTGAATCGCTTCGATCTATGGGCTCTTGAAAAGTGCCAAGAAGATCCGATGTTTTCGATTAAAATTTTGTTTAGCGATGAGGCCCATTTCTGGCTCAATGGGTATGTAAACAAACAAAATTGCCGCATTTGGGACGAAGAGCAACCTGAAGAGATTCAAGAGCTGTCACTTCATCCAGAAAGAACAACGATTTGGTGTGGTTTGTGGGCCGGTGGAATCATCAGTCCCTATTTCTTTACAAATGATGCCGGTGCGAACGTAACCGTCAATGGCGACCGTTATCATGCCATGATAACCGATTATTTGATGCCTGAAATTGAAGCTCGTGATGTTGGCGACATTTGGTTTCAGCAAGACGGCACCACTTCCCATACATCGCATCAATGAATGGATTTATTGAGAGAACATTTCGGTGAGCACATAATTTCACGTTTAGGGCCGGTCGATTGGCCACCAAGATCGTGTGATATCACACCGTTAGACTTTTTCCTATGGAGATATGTAAAGTCTAAAGTTTATGCGGGCAAACCCGCTTCGATTCAGTCCTTGGAGGAAAACATCACCAGTCGAAATGCTCCAACGAGTCATCGAAAATTGGACTCAACGGATGGACCATCTGCGACGTAACAACGGACAACATTTGATAGACATAATCTTCAAAAAGTAAATGCCAAAGAATGTTCTTTCAAATGAAAATAAACATACTCCATTAAATTTGAATTTTCTGTTTTTTTTTTTTTTTTTTTTTTTTTTTCTTTAAAAAAGTACGGAACCTCGAAATGGATCACCCCTTACTTTTAATAATCTCTTTCATATCAAGAAAGTTTTAAGATGTGTGTTAGTTTAGTATTAAAAAAAACTTTAATACATATCGCACTTATGCAACAATAATGTATTAACTCAAACCTTTCATATTTTCCCATTTTTGCCTAAAATAGACGAGCAGAGTCTATTACTATCACGTATAAAAATTTCTTATAAGAAAAACGATAAGGAAGAATTAATGGCAAATGATAAATCCTCATCAAGACTCCACACCGCATAGAAAAGATCTACACCTTTGTACGATCATAAGGAGGCGTACTTCCTACGAAACGCCAGATGGCAGCCTCATAGCATATGGAGATGCTTTATCGCTTTTGGAAGTTTTCAAATTTTGAGTTAATCCACTATTGTTAAACAAGTGCGATATATGTATTTTTATTTTCAACTGACATCATGAATTGAATTCTGTTTTTTTTTTTTTTTTGTTTTCATAACAATAAAGTTATTTCTGATGTGCGAATTGTTGATGGAAATAAAAAATAATAAAATTATGTGACTGTTTTTATGATTTGATTGTGTTTGATATATTTCTGTATTATTTTTAGTTTTTTGCTAAGTAAAATAAAAAAAATTTATTAATTAATTAACACACATTTCATTTTTATATAAACACGAAACAAGAAAAATTATATCAAAAAATGTATGTAGATTATTTGAAAATCGTGTTAAACCGCACACTCGAAAATAAAATTGGTAAATTATAAATATTTATAAAACTGACAGATTTCTTAACTTAAGTTTATCTGACTGAATTTATGCATTCAAACAGTTGTGTACTTTTTAAATCATATGTCGCCGGCATAACCCACTATTCGTTTGACAAACAAAATGTTTAAAACAAAAGGTTTCTTCTCTAAATTTTTAAAATAATGGATGTACATTTGCGTGTGTGTCTTGCACATCATCATTCATATTTTATTTATTTCTTCATATTTTTGTAGTCGTTTTCATATCTCTCTAGACTTAGTTTTTAAGTGGGGCTTCATTCCCTTAAAGCAAAATTAAAAAAAAAAGGAGAAAATGAAGTTGTGCGAATTATAAAGTAATGCAAATCTATCTATAAATGTAATAAAATAGTAACTCATTTCCGTCTGTCTGCTTTTCATTTGTGTTCTCATCACGTAAAAACTACTGGATAGATTTTAACAAATTTTTGTGAGGAGGTACCCAGCATCCTGGTTCCAATAAAGAATACTTTTTTCCGCAAAAATATCTCATTTCCAAGAGAAAGTGGAGAAAAAGCAGTGAAAAAACGAAATTTCCGGTTTAAAATTGGGATATTTTATACACTATTGCGTAACACTAGGCGTCAATTGAATAAAATTTGTATTTGTATTTTGTATTTTTAAAATATTTTAAACACATTTTACAGAGCTTTACATTAATTTTTAGAATTTTTTATGAATTTTAGAATATTATTCAGGGATGGGTACCTTTATATAAAGTAAATACATAAACCATAACTCAAGCACTATAAAAGTAATAGTCTTCAAAGCAAAATCAAACAAAATATTGTCAGGACGCCGACGACGTGGCGGGCACAGCTAGCTATACATAGAGTGATTTTTTTTTACAGAGGCGGAGAACTTTAAGTAAAAATAAAACAGAAAAAGTTTTAAAATCTATCCAATTGGCTTTTCACTTATAGCTTTTTCTTTTTTCAATTTGTCAATATCGAGTATTTCATGCATTATTTCTGCTCGTAATAAATTTCTAACTCTCTACATAATTTTTTGTTTAATAGCAACATCACAGAAATCAACTTTTCCACCAATTAAATGTTTGAATTACTTTTAAGTTAAAAATCAATTAATTTTTTAATTGATTAAAATATATTTAATGAATCAATTAATTGTTTTAATTAAAATTTATCTAATTAAAACCTCACATTGGTGCAAGTATTTTCCCTGGCTTTAGCTGTACGAATTGTTGCAGGTGTTAGAATAATCTATGCTGCCTACTTGCAGATCTGATAGGGGTTCCTTCCATGTTCAAATCATTATCGAACGGTTTGTCAATTCTATTTTAAGTAAAGTTCTCAAAATTAGCCTGATCAACCTATCTTATAGGTCGCTGTACCTCTTAATGTTCTTTTGTCATAACACAACATTAAGCTAATGAGGCATAATTTGAATATCAATATCAATAGAAAATCTCGGAAATACATATATTACCAGTGTTAGTCACTTATGTGTGCAGTAGAAATGACAAAATATGTAAATGTATTTAATACTACGCACACGTGTAAGAGGTTTTCATTATATGCGTTAGGGAACCTCATATTTAAATCATTTTATCGTTAAACTGAGGCGTATTATTATAAGGCACTCTTCGTCTTAGAATAATTTTTTATTGGCCGCATTTCGTTGCGCACTTGCAATTGGCAATGTGTACAGTTCAATAAACTGTTTGTTATTAACCATCAGCAGGTATCTATCTATTGATCATAATTACTGCTGGTTTCTAACGACGAAACCAATGCCACAACAATGAACATGAAGTATTTTTAACATATTTACAGATACATACGTTTAAACGTAATTGTAAATATATGTATGCAATTGTATGAAATGCTGGTAAAAATATTTATGTAGGTATGACTGATGATTTAACATGTTCGGATACATTTTGAGTACAAAAATTGTTTCAAGGAAGGTTTTTAGTAACAACAACTTTAAGGCTATTCACTTAAAGCTAACAGAATATTTTGTTAAAGCCTTAATATTTTGTAACTAACAGAATTCTCACACTGTTTTTATAATTTTATTAGATGTGCCCGACACTTCGTGGTCGTCCTGACAATATTTTGCTCGATTTGGCTTTGAAAGTATTCTACACTAATTGAAAGAGTCTTACTTTTATAGTGCTTCAGTTATGTTTATATATTTACTTAATATCGATATTTATAAAAAATTCTAAAATACAAATACAAATTTTATTCAATTGGCTATTTGGCAATAAGTAAGTAATAAATATTTTGTCGTTATTTTAAAACAGCGCCATCTGTTGCGCAACCGTGTTTAAAAATAAAATATGCCTTAAAGTATGCAGTACCTTTAAAGAGGTAAAAAATGCACATTTTCTAGACAACTACGTCCGTCATCAGCGCTCTTCAAAAAGTAGCTTTGAAACCAACTGACGATAGTTGATTGAATGCGATTTTTCTCGTATTCATAGATATAGATAGATACGAAGAGTTCTGATGACGGACGTAGCTGTCTAGAAAATATGCATTCAATTCTGCTGGTGTCTAAGAAATTAAATTTTTTCAATTTTTCTTTTATGTTATCACCTAATTTTTAATTTAATGTAATTTATTCTTTCTTAGAGAGAATAAAACGAACTTAAGTTGACTACAAATTTCATTGTATTGTAAAATGTATATAAAATTCTAAAAAATATTGTGAAGCTCTGTAAAAGGTGCTTAAAAAATTTTATTAACAATGTAATTCCAGAAGGTAAAACTACAACTCAAATACAAATTTTAAACCGAAAATTTCAGTACCTTTAAACCGGAAATTGCGTACTTTCACTGCTTTTTCTTGGCAATGAGATATTATCCTATATTGTAATCAGGATGCTAACTTACCTCCTCACAAAATTTTGTTAAAATCCATCCAGTAGTTTTTACGTGATGCGAATGCAAAGTAAATTCAGATAAACAGACGGAATTGAGTTACTATTTTTTATTATATGTATATAGATTACTTATAGAATATTTTTGGCAATTAGGAAAAAGCTTTCCTGATGATCTGGCATAAGCAACCATTAAAATACGTGTAAGAACTAGCTTTTCCCAACAACTAAATTTCATTTTTATTATAAAACGTTATGGGAAGCATAATATTAAATACATACATTGTATACATTTAAAATAAAATAAATGTTTAAACATTGAAGAAATACTTTTTATATAAAACACTAAATTTCTAATTTTTTTTAGACCTTCTAAGAGAAATTCTTACTAGCAGTGTCTGCCGTGTCCTCATTGTCCTGACAATATTTGTTCGATTCTATTTTGAAAGTAATCCTTACCAAATTTTAGGACTCATACTTTTATAGTGCTGCAGATATGGTTTATAAGTATATTTACTTTGTATAGAGGTACCAACCTTTGGACAATTACATAGGATGTTTCAATATAGGCTTTACATAAAATTTTAAAATTATTGTCGAGTTTTGTAAATAGTGTCTAAACTTTCCATGCTAACAAAAATAAAAGGTGCTGCCAAGTTTTCAGTACCATTAAATCGGTAAAATTGCGAAGTTTCACTCTTTGATCTCTATTTTCGCTTGGAAATGAGACATTTTACAGGAAAAAAGTATCCCATATTTGAACGGAGATATTAAGGTACCTTTTCGCAATAGTTTACCAAAATTCATCCAGTGGTTTTTTACATGAAGGGATCATATTTATTTTATTAAATGTTGCAATACAATTACAAATTCTATTCTAACTGAATTTACCGAGCATATAAACAACCAAGAGTTTTTGGTGGGAGTCGAACCCGTAACCCCTAGACTAATAGACAAGCACACACTAGCCTACCCATCTCTAGTATGATTTTTTTAGGGTAATTGTAAATATACCTTTTGCAACACGTCATTAGTAAGAAAATAATGATTTTTTTTTTTTTTGAAATGTTACCTTTTTAAAAACGTACTTTTATAAAGAAGAATATTTTTTCGGTAAGATACAAAACGCTAGTTAAATAAAAGTTTTTCAGAGAATAAGTTTTTAAAAGTTATTTGTATTGAAAAAGGTACTTCTTAAATAAAAATAAGTATTTCTAAAAAATAAAATAAAATTTTTGAGGAACTTTTAAAGAACTGCAATTTTTAAAGCTTATATACGGAAAACTTTCGTTAACACGATTTTATCTATTTTGATACCAACGTTAGATTTACAAGAAAACATTGCAATTTGACCATTTGCTAGCATATTGACAGAAACGAAAAATCCAAATTTTCACTTTATTACTTTTAATCTCTATCTATTGAATACCCTTAATAAATTGCTATTGACAGCCGAAACAATAACATTTTTGCCTTTGGTAATCAAACACCCAGTTACGTGTACAATTAACGAACTCATTCATTGGAAATGAAACGAAACATTATGTGTGGCAGCCACAAAGCAAGGCAAGAAAAAAAACAATTAATAAAAAATAAGAACATGAATATAAATTTAAGTTGGCTCTTATGGGGAATTCGATTTGGGAAGGCTACATTTTATGGACTTACAAAAAAAGTTATTAAAATCAAATTTATAATTTAGATTTTTATTGAAACAGGTAATCGCTAATTGCTACATGACCACTTGGGCCCAATTTAACAACCTTTTATGTTACCCAAGGTTAAACAAGTAAGAGTGCTATATTCGGCTTTGCCGAATCTTCTATACCCTTCACCAGGGTGATTTTATTTTTAGAGACATCGGTACAAAATTGATTTAATTTAAGACACAAACGCATTAAAAAAAGAACTGCATTTTTGTCCACTAATCAGCTATATATCGTATGCGGTATATACATATCTTCACCTGAAATGCCTAAATATGTAAAAATTTTCTATAAAAATTTAATAAATTTTTTTAAATTTTATAGATTTTTTTTTTAAATTTTATAAAAAATTTGTTTTGTAAAAATATTCACCCCTATTCTGCATTTCGATTACGTTCCCGCATTAAGTTACGAAAGAATCGAAAAAAGGTATTCCAAACAAAAACTGAATCGAAAGAAAAAGAAGAGGAGAAGAGTATGTCAATCAACTTAGAAATAAAAATAAACAAAAAAGTATTAATAAACAATTGTGTTTGTCATGACAAGAACGTTAAATTTAGTGCGCAAAACGTACTAAAACTTAACAATACGCTTTGTTACATAAAGATAATTATGCTGAACGTGTAAGTGCCTGTGCTTCCGTATATGTAGCTGTCGTTATGGAATATATGACCGCTGAAAGTCTTGAATTTGCTAGTAATGCTGCTCGTGTCAACAGAAAGGCCAGAATCATTCCTTGGCATTTGCAATTCGTAATGACGAAGAGTTAAACAAATTATTGTCTGGAGTAAGAATTGCCCAAGAAACCGAAAAGAAGGTTAAAATTTCAATCGATTACAAACAAATTGCATACCGTCATCAAATATCAGTTCGTAAGTGGCTATCAGCGTCAATAAAAGGGAAATTCCGGAAGTACATACATATATGTATGTACATATATTTTTAGGATCCTATATTTTGGAAAGAAATCATAAAAGTATAAAGTAAATAAGAGTTAATAGTGCTCCAACTACTCTAGTGTGAAGAATCCTGTAGCGCCGGACGTGATATTTAAAATTTTTATATGTACATCTTTGTAGCACATAAATAAAGTTTTTATTTGTGAACCCACCCGTTAATTTATGAATCTTTCGTTTCCATTCAATTCGCCAGATTTTCATAATGGTCATGTACTTTTGTTTTGCACCTTAAATTTAAATAAAACTCTATAATTTAAAAAAGCCATTTACAGTTAAAAAAAATATTTATTGTATTTCATATTTACATCTTTTTTAATTACACACTCTTTAAAACTAAACAAAAAAATCGAAAATCTCTAAGTTAACAAATTCACAACTTTCAAAAACGCAGCTACGATCGTAAGCAGAATACATACAATCGTAAAAAATTAAATGAAACGGAACACATAATACCAAAGTTGACAAACGGAGAAAATTTCGTTTCGAATCGAAATGCAGAATAGGTGTGATTATAAAAGTTTTTTTTTATAACTTTTTTTTAAATTCTATAGAAAATTTGTTTGTAAAAATTGTATGGAAAATATTTTTGTAAAAATGTTATTCAAAATTTTGTAAAAAAATTTATTGAAAACCTTTGGCTACCAGTAGACCAACTGGTCAGGGGGCTTGCAAAACAGCTGTTAGACTGAAAGTCACAAATGCATGGAACCATAGGCCATGGGGTCATGCCAGTATCCTGGGGATCATGAACGTCATTCCCGTGTCTTATTGACTACTGTACCCCAATACCCTTCTTCACAATAAGCTTTGTCTTTGACTTGACGGAGGGTCCTGCACCACCACCTGGAGCAGTCTGTGTGTACACGGATGGCTCTAAAAGGGGTGATAGGGTTGGGGGTGGAGTTTATATGGAAGAGTTTGGAATCAAAATGTGTTTCAGACTTCCAAATGACTGTAACGTCTTACAAGCAGAAATATCTGCTATCAAAAGAGCGGCAAACTGGTTAAGGTACCACAGAATATTCAACCGGGATATCTGGTTTTGTACCGACAGTAAAGCTGCAATTCTGTCCTTAGCAGGTGTGTTTACCAAAGTTAGTCCTGGAATGCCGGACATCCTTAAATTTGATGGCGGAAAATTCAACAGTCACCCTTAAATGGGTGCGGGGACATGGGACTATTGTAAGCAACTGTGTTGCTGACGAACTGGCAAAGAAGGGAACTTTGCTCAACAATAGCGCCATTGACGTCTATTGTGGCTTTCCCCTCTCTGCTCGCGGGCATCGAATAAATCGAGCCTTATACGATCTGGCCCAGGTAAGATGATCCAATGAGTCGACTTGTCAAACACCGAGGACGATCTGGCCCATACTGGATCAGAAAAAAACGGCTTTGCTATCCGCGGCTCCTTTCTGAGGAGCAGCGGATGGTATTCTAACCAACCTACACTTGACGAGGCATAGACAATCTCGTTAACAACCAGCTTGACCAACCTGCCCTCCGTTGGCTACCTCCCCACATTTCTGACTCTTCTCTTTCTACCTTTAAACTGTTTGTCTGTCTGTCTGTCTGTGACTTTATCCTATGTCTTCAACGCTTTTTCTCTTCTCTCTCTCTCTTTTTTATCTCTGCCTTTTTCCTCTCCTCTTTTGCAGGTTACACAAAGGTACCAATACTTGGACCCAAGTGAGCTGTATTGGAGCTGCCTGCTTAACCTAACCTAACCTTTATAAAAAATTTATTAAAAAACTCTCAAAAATCTTCTAAAAATTTTTTGTAACAAATCTTTTGAAAATTTTTTGTAAAAATTTTATAGAAAATATTGAATGTGAAAGGGTCTAAGGGAAGGTTTGGCGAACTTTTATTTTTTAAATTGGGGTAAAGTTTACTAGAGAATCGAATGGGACTGTTCCCGGACCTGAATAAACCTTATATTGGCAAGCACAAAGTCGTTAATGAAATCCTATAGAAAATAAATAGGGAAAAGGACAGTAGCTTCACTCAAATTCAAGCAAAAACAAGCCCATTTTAATGAAAATGATGCAGGTGGAATGGGAACAATGTGCTGCCACTATGCCACTACCATGTGCTAAAGTGCTAGGGATTAGGGGCTTTTCAACTTAGTATTATCCTAATATAAGTAAAATTAATAAAAGATTCTATATTCATGTGATAAATAACTTTTTTTCAGATGACTTAATTGTATGAGCCCAAAATATGCAAATAAAAGAGAAAAAAAAGAAAAATAAAAAATACAATATTTTGTATAGAGTTAAATCTAAAAGAAAAGTTATTTTTAGGTCTTATATGAATTATACGGATTACAACTCAACTCAGTTGAGTTTTAGGAATTACAGTGTTAAAATACAAAATATTATATTTTTACTTTTATATTTTATTTCCTTAGAAGTCGCTTGAACGTAAAATATACCTCTTCGTTAGCCACCCAATTTGGAAAGATAAAATATGCCAAATTGGGTGGTAAGAAATTTGGTTCAAATTAGGGTGTTGTAGCTTAGGTAGTTGGTACCTCATTTTACCTTCAGTAGCCCGGGTTCGTATCCCAGCCGCACCAAACATCAACATCAATTTTTCTTTTATATGTATTATTTTCTATTATAGTACTATTATAGAAAATCGTCGTCACAGTAAAATATTATTAAAGTGGCTATTTAGCTTCAAAATGAATATGACTACTTGACACCAGAGGGGCTGCAATAATGTGCTAAAAAATACTTATGACATATTATTGCAGAGTTGCCAGAAGTGCAAATTCACTCTATTCACTTATTGTCGCCTGTCTTATAACTACTCTATACCTTTTCCAAAAAAAGTAACATAATTAATTGGTAGCAATAACTGCCAGAGTGTTACATCTGAAAAATGGAAAAGCTCATTATTTAAACAATCGCCTATTTTGAGGGCCTTGGGAAATCTTATTAATTGCTGGGCATTGAAAAACTAGGAAGACGCTAAATATATCGTTTTTTAGCAGAAAGAAATATTTATTTAAAAAAAGTCATAAAATTATCACACTGCCCTCGTACTTTTTAATGTTAAAACATTTATTTTTTATTAAGTATGAAGTTATTAAACGTAATTTCATATTCTGCTTTAAGAGTTAAATGGGTCTTATGTAAGCCGTAACATCACATTCACACGCATTAACTAATAAACTTGTGTTTTAATATTTTTGTATAACCGATAATGATGACTTAAGTGTCTTAAACTGCAAAAATTATATTTAATAATAAATAATTTTACTTAACTTTTAGCGTCAAATAAAAGTTCAATGCATTTAATGTTTTAAACATTAAAAATAAAACAAAAGTAGCCAATACTTTTGAAAAATAAAACAAAGAAAAACTTATGAAAATATTATTTTTTTTTTCATTTCCACAGACTTTTTGTGGAACCACAGCAACAAGTCATGCAGCAAACCAACCATATACTCAATGAAGGAAATTAGAAAGAAAAAAAGTTCAGACGAAGATAAAGATAAAGAAAAATTATAGGCATATAATAGGCGTGACACACGTAAAAGGTATAAAAATTCAAATTTTTTTTCTTTTTTATCTGTTGGCCTGGCCTGGCCAGTTAAAAGCGATAATAATAACTAAATTATTTTCAATTGTAAAGCAAATAATAATTTACGAGTAAGTACGAGTTGTAATAATGATAATAAACTTATATTTATAAATATGTTTTTTTTTATTAAAATGTAACTAAAATAAAAGAGGTGTCTGTACAAAAAAGTAAGAAATAAAAAAGCCAAGTAAAAAGCCCATTTTGACAGGCCATAGATACGATTAAGATTGACAGGCAACCAGTCTGTCAGACGTACGTTTTTAATAAAGTCGCCAATGACTGGCGATTAGAAAGAAAACAATAAAATCAGAAAATTAATTAATATTAAAAGGATTTATGTAAGACTCAATAATAAATTTAACAATGCACTTAGAGAAACAAATGAAATACGTTGCACGCAAAGAAAAACATGGTTGAGGTAACCATAATCTAAAAGCAACATCTTATGATTAAATTCTATTGCTGTAATCAAACCATATTATGCATAAACATAATAACAATATTGTTATTTTAGAACCATTTTATTGTCAAGGCTAATAAAGACATTGTTGAAAATAACAAAATTTTCTATCTATACATATAATAAAACAGTAAATAATTTCCTGTGTGTCTGTTTGTCTACGTTCGTATGACGTAAATACTACTGGATGGATTTTAATAAAATTTTGTGAGGAGGTACCTTAGTATCCTGATTTTAAAACATCGGATTTCCAAGAGAAAGTGGGGAAAAGGCAGTCAAAGTACGCCGATTTTTTACGGATTTAAAGGTACCGCATAATTTGAGGCATATTTTATGTTTGAAAGCGCTACATTTTAACACAGTTGCGCAGGCGCTGTTTTAAAATAATCGCAAAATATGAATTACTTACTGCCAAATAGCCAATTGAATAAAATTTGTATTTGATTCGTATTTTTATTTTGTGGAATTAAATTGTTATTAAAATATTTTAAACTTCTTTCACAGAGTTTCACAATAATTTTTAGAATTTTATCCAGGCAAAATCGAACAAAATATTGTCAGGACGCACACAACGTGCATGGGCACAGCTGGTATAAACATATTATGAAAAAAATTATCATAATCTTATGAAAATTTATTATATTATGATCAAATATAAACATGGTTAAATTAAAAAAAATATAAAAACCATTAAATTACACATGGATAGACCCAATATTTTGTTAATAAAATTTTTTATTTGTTAATTTATTTATTAACACTACGCATATACATATGTACATATAATAAAACTGTTACAGGGCCATTTCAGTACATGAAATATTTTTGGAAAATTTTGTTGCTGGTGCAGATAGTAATTTGTCTGTCTGCTTTTGTGAGGAGTTACCTTTGTATCTTGGTTTAAATATAGGACACTTTTTCCGGTATTGAAAGTACGCAATTTTATCGATTTAAAGATGTTGTAAACTTGACAGCACCTTTTATTTTTGAAATCGTGATATTAAACTCTACAATAAATGAGATATATAAATTTTACAATTGTATCCAGGGATGGGTACCTTTATATAAAGAAAATATATAAACCATAACTCAATCAACATTAATGTAAGAGTCTTAAGATTTGGTGTCAATTACTTATCAAATCAAATATTGTCAGGACGCACACGTCGTGACGGACATAGCCAGTAAATAAATAAAAAAGAACCAACTCTACATTTATGTAAATATTATTAACAAATAAATCTGCTTATATTTTAAAACCAAAAGCGGCTCATAGTATTTTCAAATAATTTTGTTTCTTTCAACTTTTTGTATTTTTCTTAATAAAAATAATTAATTAAAATGATTTGCTCAATGGATAAGATCAGCTTAAGCCTGCTAACATTTTATTATTAAGTAATTTTGTAAAATAATAATAATTGAAGGCTTGAAGGCCCTCCTCAATCATCTCTATTTGCACCAACAAAGGAAAAGAAAGCAATTTTTTCTAATTAATAGATTTCTTTAAATAAATTTCGCTAAATTTTATATCTCATTTAGCTTTCAACACATTTTATAGGGAACCTTATGTGATTTAACAAAAACTTATTAACGAGAGTAAAAAAATATCTTGATTGGAAATTAAAATTATTTTTGTAAATAAAGTTGTTAAAAAAAACCAATTAAAAGATCACTGATTTATTTTTTATATTAAAGATTTAACTTACTGATTTTATTGGACGATGTGGCAAAGAAATTTCTTTTTGTTTTAGTTTAGCTTCGTTTATGAAAGCTTTGCGGAACTTACCTAAAAGGAAGAGAAAACAATTTAAACAAAAATTAGACATATTGTTTTTAATTTTTTTTTATAATTAATTTTAAATAATTAAAAACATTTTTATAAAAAAGAACTAAAGTTAAAAAGTAGAATTATAAAATTAGTTAATTTAAGTTTAAGAGAAATCAAGTAACTGTGCGTGCGGAATCGTGTTTACTCTTCTAAAACATTATCTTATATTCTCTTATGTTTTCTAATACAAATAAATTCGACGTTTCACAATGTTCTACTTTATATTAATAGTACGATCCAGGGATGCCACTTTGGTCTGATCGGACCAAAATTGGTAGTTTTTTCTTATTTATTAACGATTTGGTACTTTGGTTGGTTTGTTCCAGTTCTTCTGCGTTTTTTGGTAGAAAAAATTATTTTCCATTTTAAATGTTAAAATTACAATTACAAATGAAAGAAATCATAGTACTATAAGTGACATTATAAAATTAAAGCAAACGTATTTGTTGCCGCCTTGACAAAAAAGGATACATTGATTTATTATAAAAAATTATTTAATAAAATATTAATTTATTATAAAACAAATTCGTAGTTTTTTTTTTTAAATTAGAAGGTTTTTGTAGCTTTTAGGCATAACTTTGGTAGAAAAATATATTTCCTTGCGGCAACGCTGGTACGATCATTCGTAAGATGCTCAAATTGAATACATTTTCCTATTGGTTTTTAGGTGTTTAACAACACTTTTTTTAGTATACATATACCCTATCGCGAATATTTATTCCCATGAAAAAACTCCCAAAAATTCTATAGTGAATGATTTCTATCGTAAAATACAAGTAAATTGTTATTGGAATTATTCACGATAGACAAATTTGGGAGTTTTTTCATGGGAACAATTATTCGCTATAGGGGTGATAAAGTTAAGGAGAAGCAGGCTACTGCGGGACTCTAAGATGACCTAATATAGCTTATTTCTTTAAGATTTTTGCATAATTGGGTTGGTGGTATTTCGGTTTTAGAGAAATTTATATTTTTGTGAAATTTCGGTTTATGCCGCAATTTTCTATATTTTGGTTAAATTTTAATATTTAAAGTTAAAGAAATTTTTTCGATCTTTTCGGTTTTAGCTGAAAAGTCGATTTGGGTCCCGGTCCAGACATTAATTTTTTTTTAAAGCAACACTACCAGCGAAGATTCTTACATGTCTGAAAAAACACCCAGAGTCGTTGGCGGGAATCGAACCCGCAACCTCCAGACTGATAGACTAGCATACTACCAAACAATCCGTCTAAGCGCTTGATTCTGTGACTCTTGAGTTTATAGAGGAGAGAGGAAATAAGAACAATGTCTCGAGTACCAGTTACTCTATTGCAACTCTCTCCGGTGGTTATTCTTCGCTCTCTTCGATTTGATGACGACTGTATAAATTGCTGTATAAATACTAAAACTGCAAAAGCAGATCTTTAAAATGTGTACACGAATGCAAATTGTGGATGAAGACAAAGATGTAGGAACCTCATTAATTTGTCACTTTCCTCTCATATTTTTTACATTGACGCCACATATGATGACTAAGTGTCATCAAAAAGAAGACGAGTAAAAAGGTGTGCAGACTTAACTAAAAATAATTCCATTCGAATCCATTTTTTAGAATTTTGTAAATTCATAAATAACACAATTAAATTTTAATTAAAATGCTAATGGAAATATTCGATTATCTTTTACTTTAAATATTTCACCTATTAATAATATAAAAAAATATGTCATCGATGACATCTAAAATATTACAAAATTCTATGATGACTTTTGTCATCACATTGATGCTAGTTTCCACCTTAGTGACGAAATGATGATGTCATGACATTAATGTGTAATTCGTGCCTGTTACTATTCAAGCTATACAGCCTTGCGATAGACATCGAAGCTATATTGATAGATCCCTGTTAGAATATATATGGATACGAAACCCTTGCAGTGTAACAATCTATTTTAGTGACTTTATTTCAAATATATCTTACATATGTACATACTAAACGTGAGCGCAAGATGTTAAAAAGTGTACAGTATTGCATGTTTTTGAAACGCAAATACTGATTGTATGTGTAGTGGAATATTACGAAACAGTAAATACAGAGAACAAGAGAGCACACAGTGCAAAAATCAGTGCACCTGAATTGACCGGACAGTTTTATTCAGTGTGCAATAAATATGCTGAGCAATTCATATTGTTCACTAGTTCATTTTACTTAAATTTTCTTGAGAGTAAAATCTCTAATTTTTGAGAGAAAAAATTAAATTAGATTTTTTTTATTCATCAATAAAAGTTAAAAAAAATCAATCTACTACAGTTTTCTATTTTCAACCACTCAACGCGCAAATTAATATAAAATAACTAAAATACAAAGTACAAACCCTTGCTTTTAACATCATACATTTACATACATGTTGTCTGATATAACAATATTTCATATCAAGAGACACTATTGAAACAAAATATTCACTACTGAAATTTTATTTCAAACAACAACAAATATTGCATTGGTTGGAAGAAGAGCAAATGCTATTGTATGTTTTTTATTTAAGAGCACAGCAATATTTGTGTGCACATGAAATCAAGTGCAAGAAAAAAGAGACCAACAATTCATTATTGAACATTATGAAGTTCGTCTAACAAGACGTTTTATGCTCACGTTTAGTACATACATAAATAGCACATTAAAAAACTCATTTAATTCATTAAAAATAAAAACATAAAACAACGAAATTTTGTTTTACAAAGCATTTAAATAATAATTGTTTAGTCAATGATTTATTACTAATAATTTTGAATTAACTTGGCATTTGAAAAAGAAAAAAAAAACAAGGAAAAACATGTAATTTGTGTAAAAGTTAAAAAATTTATGACATAAAAGAAACCAAAAAATAAAATAAAAACATTTATGCAGAGGGGAGAAATTTAAAAGAAATGTAAATTTTAAACAAAAAACAAAAAAAAATCATAAAAAATGATAAGAAGGGGAGTTTTTAAAACTGAAAAAAATTTTTGCATGTCAGGAGTTTAGACAGTCTCAAACGCCTAAACAAATGGTATGAGTATAGTCCTGCAAGTCTAATCTAAAATTGCTACTTGTAGTGTGGCTATGCGCTACGAGGGCGTTGGTACACGCCTTGTTTTCACCCAGTGGTAGGACCACCGTCAAGTAAAGGCAACAGGCCACGGTGAAACAGCGGTAAAACAGATAAAACCTCAGCAATTCACGGATGGCAGATTGTCCGACATAACTTATTTAAAAGATACTATTAAGGAAGTTAGCTTCTCGTATTGAGTTTCTATAATAAAATATTAATTTTTAAGGTTCAAAATTTAGGGAGGCAGAAACATGCTGTTATGCATAGTGGTTTAAAGATTTAAGGTGAAGGTTTATAATGTCCATACTAAACAGTTGCATGAGCAAGTTCAACTAACGGGTGCGCTCATAAGCTCATTAACAAGATGTCATATTCGAACACAAACTAGCTTCCGGGACACAAACGCAGCAAACCTCTGTTCGTATCATAAACGCAATAAGCTGATCAAGTAAAACGTACTTTCTATACTAGTGAGCGCCATGCTTACTCGTCTTATGTTCGAAACACTCAGTCTGTTTTGTTTAGTAGTTTTGTAGATCTTTTGGCTGGGCACTAAAGGTTTTTTTATCTCCTAAGAAATAAAGACCTTAAAATGAACGTAGATAATGTTGTTAAAAAATTCTGTGTTCATGTTTCACTCAAAGCATAAAAGTGCTTGTACTCGCCCAAGTTCATTGTTATTATGTTCAACATTTATTCATACTTATTTAAACTTGCTTTTAAACATTCTGCAAGCTCCTTATTCGTGTGCAATAAACGAACATGAATTCAATGAAATATTATAATAAACATCTTATGAGCTTCGTTTTTTGTGACCATGCAGTGCTTTACTCCACACCCATCACCATACACAAGCATTAACGTTTGCTTTCGTCTTAACCGATTACTGTTTGTCAACTAATAGTTTTCGACCTCCTTTCTCATAGCTTAATAAGTCCGGTGTGTTAGGCTAAGTTTTTATATCATCCAAGGAGCTCTGCAGTCTTAGCCTTTTATAGCTCCACACTCAACTGCAAGAGTTTAACTCCTAAAATGCCTTGGTATGCTGAAAGTCGCAGCAGATTATCTCTTAATGCTTTTCATGGTTGAACTTTAAAAATGTCATCCCTTAAACTACTTTTTTGATCCTTACCCCTGCCGTGGTGTCGTATTCTTCCTCATCTGACCCTAGTTTAAATATAAAGTAACTAACGGATTCTGCACCCATTACATTGAAGTTATCTAAGAGAGCTGGTCTGTAGTATGACTTAGCGTTAACTAGTAGCGACCAAGCTGCCTTTGTCCATGTATCTTTGGCCCCATGCTATCCCGGATTTGGGTATTTTTTAAGACCTTAGTTGGTTTTTAGCAGTTTACTCCTCTCAAAATGTTATGTCAACATTCCTAAAAGGAGCCTGAAACCGATTGAGTTTTTAAAAATTTATATCAAGTAAAGTTTTAAAAAATATGCTTTTCGATTTTTAACTCATCACAAACAGACGTGTGAGGAAAGGTGTTACAAGTGTGCTTCCATTATAAAACAAATCAATTTTCATATTTTCATTTCATTGCAAAATTATTTTTATATGGGATTTATGTACCCATGAAAGCTTTTTGCCTTCTTTCGTATTACTTCTTTCGTAATTTGAAATGACTTTGGTGATAAATGTTCTTCTACTCACCATTCTGACTACAGAAGAAAAGTAAAGTTATTTTATAATCACTTCGAGTGAACATGTTTAGAAACAAGAATATGTTTTCTAAATTGTTTGTGTTTAAAGAATTTTAAAACCACCTTCGCACGTTCAAGATTAAGGTGTTCGAAAATAATCGCACAAGCTTAAAATAAAGTCTTAGCCATCATCCCAACGGGTTAATTTGTTTCAACATTTACTTAAGAGGTAACTAAAGTTCAAGTACATTTATGCTCATCATACCAGATACCCAGAATTTCAAATGAAAAAATAACAACCTAAAATTTCAGAAAAAATGACTCCAAAAAGCCTTGAAAAAAATCTGCGTTTAAATTACATGATAAAAGAACACAGACACATAATTTAATGATACTTTTGTTGTTGTTTTTTTTTACTGGGGAGTTGGAAGACGCCATAATAAGAAAAAATAAATAAACTAAATTATAAACTGATTCGCAGAACTTAAACTTAAATCTTTAAACACGAAGATGGGCAAACGAACTCTTATTTTTTCAACTAAGAATTCAGATCTGGCACACAATAATTGAAACAAATTATTTCAGCTTCCAAAAAATAATAATAAATAACACGACTACTGGCATCTTGCTGAATTTAAACTCGTATTTTTGTTAATTTTTATTTTGCTCCCTCTTTCTACCATGTTTCGTTAAAAAGAAGTAAAAACGGAGAACACAAAGCTGCAACAGAAAACAAAAATTTAATTAGAAATGAAGTCATAATAAACCTTGAGTTGAAATTATTAGCAACCAAAGTTATAAAAAAATAACTTCATAAAAAATTTTAAGCTCTTCATTGAAGTTAAAAATAAATATTTCTTCAATGATATAAACACAACTGGCAAGAACCTCGAATTTTTCGTTCCGAATATTCGCCGAAAAAAAATACATTTGTGTTAATGCTCACAATCAGCGCGTTGACGAAATTCGCCGTGCTTAACGAACTCTGCGATACGTTTATTTCTATTTCATATACCCACGAACGACGACTAAATTGGTGTAGAGTGCCCGTTTTTATTTACAAATTTTTAAGTTTTTTAGTAAATAAAGTTACTTTTTATTTAAAGAATTGTTTTCTTCTTAATTTATATCATCAATTCAAATAAAACTTATTTATTGGGATAATTTTGTTTCAAATTAATTTTTGACTAATATTTCTTCTCTTTTGTTATGTTTTTTTCCCCTGTTGAAATATGGCCACACTAAATGCTAAATGTAAAAAAAAAGTTATTTATAAATTAATGTATTTATGCAATTTGGAGTAATTTGATTATAATTTATATAAAAATGGATATAAATTATGAGAAAAACCAATGAATGTTGATATAATCTGGTACCAAAGAATATAAAAATGTCCGGAGAAACCCAGAGATCTGACAAATTTGCCTCATTTTTAAATTGTTCGTACTCATTGTGTTGCAGTCGACGGCAACGAATTTTGATCGACGAATACGTTGTACTGTGCGATGTTTGTCCCAGTTGAGTTTGTGTGAAAATAATTTTTTTTAGATAATAAATTAAAAAATATGGAATGGATTTCACAGTGGAGATTTGATTAGATTTATATTAATATTCATTTCAGTCAACGACGAGTGGTACATAGTCACGATTACGGACTTTTTTGGATTGAAATGAAGATAACAACATGGATTCTTTAGCAGGATAGCGCACCCGAGGGTATTAATTGTCATTGCCAATACACTCTTATGCTTTGGATCCTAAAACCTGAAGAACAGTTCTCTGTAAATAGATCTTTCGAGGCCCGACCAGTGCCAAAACGAGTGGTACCACGGAAGCCGGCAACCCCACAGAGAGCCGCCCATCTCTGTGATCTGTTACTGGTGACGTCCATTCGGGGTACTCGTGGCGTTTGGACCAATATTTGCTGGGATGATGCAAGTTTGGTCAAGTGTGATGTTGCACTTTTTAAAAAAGGCACCATTGGTGTTCTTCTAATACCTAAACCCTTAAATTTCAGTGGTAAGACCATCATCAGGTAAAAGCATCTTTCTAGGTACTGATGTAAGTCTAGACCACAATTGTCACCAGACTTGAGGAATGTCAATGACAGTTTGTAATACTTCACACATGCAATTATGCAATTTTATGTAATTGTAATTTAAATTTTTTAATTACAATTACGTTCAACTATTTGTAATTATAATTGAGATTTTTCAATTACAAATTACATGTAATTACATTTACTTGTAATTTTGTTAAAAATTGTTAAGAATAAAATAATATTTTGTTCAATTTAAAGTAATGATTATTGCCTAATTACAATTACAAGTAGTTGTAATTGACTTTACTCTCTGTCTGGTTGTCACACACTTCATGAAACAGGCGATTGTTCTAAATTCTAAAAATTAATAAGAATTTTTTTTAATTTACCGAATTTTTTATAAATTTTTCGTACGTTTTAGAAATCACAATTTCCAAAATTATGAAAATAAAAACGATGAGCTTAAAAAACTAGAATTTATTAAATAATTGTTTAAGTCCGTTTCACACTATAATCCTGAGTATTAAGATTTTCATTGGATTTTGTGAGATAGAAATCAAATGAGAATTGTGTGATTGTCAAAAAATCTAACGTAACATAACATATCGTTTTACACTATCACACTTCAACTAAAATGAAAAATATCAGCAAAGGAACAAGCCGAGACGAGACATTGAACGACGCACAGTGGCTGAAAATCGTTTTTCGTTGGCCAAAATTCTGTAACTGTTGAACCGATCAAAATATTGAAATATTTTTTTTTTTAATGGATAGATATTTAGCTCAGCTTGATTCAGTTTTAATTTCATTAAAATTGATTGAGGACTTTTTAAGGAATTCGAGGACAAAGTTGAACATTTTAATTTTTTTAACTTTCAGAGTAAAACATGGGTTTATTCTGTGTGTAACATAGTAAAATATCCCTCTAAGATCCAAAAAAGTATATATATGGCTATGTCCGTCTGTCCATACGTCCGTCTGTCCATTCGGCCGTCCGTCCATTCGCCTGTCTGTATGAACACGATTCAGTCTAAACGAAAAGAGCTAGACCCTTGAAATTTGGTACATATATATCTTGAAGGATAGGGCAGGCTAAGTTCGTAAATGGGCCAAAACGGACCAGGGGGAAAAAAATTCCCCTAAGAAAAACTAAACCAACCCCTGAAAAACTACACATTTTTACAAGTTTTTTTGTAAATTTGTTAAGCAAATGAAACATTTTTATGTCAAAGAAGGTTCAAGGTCTTTACCCTGGAGCCAGAAAATCATAAAAATTTATTTTTGGACCCCGCCCCCTTTTTGTGGGCGTTTATATAGCATATTATATAAAAATAGTGTCAATAATTAACAAATTGTATTACCTAAGCCTAGATTGCATAAAAAATTAATTTTTAAGCTTTCATGACGAATGGAAAATGTACTCGGATCTTCTGCGCTACCTTCTATCGCGTGGTCTTCCAGCCTTATCTTGCTTTGCTGTTTCTGCAGCGACAGTAAGTTGACCTTCTAACCACTTTGCACTTTTTATATAAAATTTTTGTTTACTGTACATAATTTCTTTGTAGCGTTTTTTTAGAGCTTTGACGAAATCATATAATTGCTCTTGCATTTCGGTGCTACACGAATTTAAGTTTAATTTTATTTTAACGTAACTAAGAACATCTTCCTGATTTCTGTTTCTAAAATACACTTCGGCCAGTTCTGAAGCTCTCCATTTTCTTTTGAATATTTTTATTTGCGTTTGTTATGTTTTATCCGTACACTTAAAGGATTAAGTTATTACTGAGTAATCCCTTAACGAATCCGTACTTTTATAAATTTTTAGATACATGTTCTTCACACACTGATCTTTAATTTCATAGCAGGTAGCGCTTAAATTGAACAAAACTGCACTCATGCGTCAATATGGGGTTGTTTTTTAACTTTATTGGTTTAATGTCGCAATTATTGTTATAAAATTGTTTATGACTTTGGTTGACCCTAACATTTGATAACAGGTAAATTTAGAAAGAGATCATATGCTTCCTGTAGAGCCCATTGTGATAATTTTATTACTTATTTTTTGCTGATCAAAACAAAGCCATTAAACCCTTTCGAAGGTATTATATTTATTTTTTTTTAGTTATACGTAGCCTAAACTAAAAAAAATAAACTTTTCGAGTAATTTCATTAAAATGAAAAAAGTGTTCTACAGGCGGCTCCTGGCGGGTGCCTTAAAGAGGACACTTTCACCTTTCTCGTGATTGTATACGTTTCTTGTTCCCTAAAAGTTCTATTCCACTAAAGTTTAAATTTGAGGAAAATATAGTAGTTTCATAAATATTTCATAACGCCCCTATTATTAAACGCTAGAGCTGTGTCTACTTACAACAACTAAAGACAATAATCCTACCAACATTATAAAAAAAACCGCAGACCATTATCGATGATAGCTTGCGAGTAGTAACCATTTAATTTTGATAAAAAACCAAAGAAAAACACCTTTTTCTGAAATTAAAAAAAAAGTTGAGTTTGACAGCATGCCACGCCCACAATTATCAATATTTTAACATAATTTTTTGGCTACCTTAATTTGGATATATTAACTACAAAATGACGTAAAAATTTTAAAAATCTGTGACAAAAAAATTTACTTTTGGCCAACGAAAAACGATTTTCAGCCACTGTGCAGCGACGGCTTAACAATTTCATGTGGACGGCAGAGGTGTCGGATCTTAAGTTTGTTTGGCCGTTCAAGTTTTCGTTTAAAAAAAAAAAAAATAAAACAAAAATCAAAAAAATAATACGTACATTCAACAATTTCTAGACATGGCATAAACAAAGTACATAAGTAGGCGATAAGACTGATGGCAGTTTAAGACAGGCGCAGGACAAAGAAAAAATATCATCGACAGCGGCGAACTATCGGCTGCGACAATAAAAACACAACCCTGATAAAATGAAAAATGTTATCGTTTAGAAATTTTTTTTTAATAAATCAGTCAAATGCGAGTTAGACTCACACACGTAGGGTTCCGTACTATGTTTAGTACAACTTTAAAAATTCTAGTTGTTACTTTTTCATGCCTTATGAGTCACCCTTTAATTTTAAAATTAAAGTCATAATTGCATCGCTGTTGGAACACTCTTTAAATTTTAGCAATTTTTGTTATAGCGGCCAAAGTAATACACTTTCTATAGAAATATACATGCGCCTACCTATTGCGGTTCAAAAAGAAGGTAATATACGTGAAAAACATGTCACTGATGGAAAACCCTTTAATTTTTAGTAATTGTCATAACGGCCATGGCAACACATCTTCTATACAAATTGAAAGAGTCTACTTATTACGGTTAAAAAAAATATGTCGTTATACATGCAAAAGACGTCACTGTCGGATAACCCTTTAAATTTTTATTGTTTTTATAGGGGTCATAGTAATATACCATTTGTGAAAATTTCAAGAGTGTATCTCTTATGGTTAAAAAATTAGTCAATGTTTATGCAAATCACGTCACTGTCGGCACACCCTTTAATTTTTACTATTTGTTATAGTGGCCATAGTAATACACCTCTTGTAAAAACTTTAAGAGTCTACCTATTATCGTTCAAAACTTAGGACATATACATACATGCAAATCACGTCACTATCGGAACACCCTTTAATTTTTAGGTTTAATATTGTATACTTCCTTATAAAGTGAACATATGTAGATTAAATTACTGTCTGCAAATTTTAAGTGGTTACCTCTTATAGCTCAAAAAATAAAGACATAAACGCAAATAACACGTCACTTTAGGAACACCCTATAAGTTTTAGTATTTGTTGCTATAGTTATACGCCTTCTGTGAAAATTTCAAGAGTCTACCTATTATGGTTCAAAACTTAGGCCTTATACATGAATATCACACCACTATCGGAACACCCTTTAATTTTTAAGATTATTTTTTAGACTTATTTATATAGCGTACTAAGTTTTAATTACTGCTTGCATATTTTTAGTGTATTCTTCCTACAGTTGAAAAAAAAGCACAGATTCGTAAATAACACCTCTCTGTTGGAACACCCTATAAGATTTAGTATTTGCTGCTATAGCGGCCACAGCTATACACCTTCTGTAAAAATTTCAAGCATCTACCTATTATGGTTCAAAACTTAGGCCTTATACATGCAAATCACACCACTATCGGAAAACCCTTTAATTTTTAGTTTTATTTTTTATAGTTGTTTATATAGTGAACTAAGTTTTAATTACAGCTTATAAATTTAAAGTGTATCACACCTACAGTTAACGAAATAGGCACATATTCGTGAATAACACCTCTCTATCCGAACACTCTATAAGTTTTAGTATTTGTTGTTGTAGCGGCAACAGCTATACATCATCTGTGAAAATTTCAAGAGTCTAACTATTACGGTTCCAGAGATAAAAGGCGCTGACAGACGGACAGACATTGTAGCGAAAACAATAGGGTTACATTTTTACACTTTGTGTACGGAACCCTAAAAATAGTTTAATATAAAGGGATGTCAAATTTCTTTCCTTATTATTTCAAATTTTGATAACATACTGCTTTTACACTTTCTCATTGGATTTAAATTTTTGACAAGTCTTAATACTCAGTATAATAGTGTGAACATGGCTTTAGGAACATCAATCAACCTGGCCATAATTATAAAACAACACAGATCTTTAAATTGTAATTAAAGTCAATTAAACAATTAAAGCTGACAAAATAATTAAGCTCACATTTATTTTGTATTTAAACAAAAGCTTTGTTTGTTTTAATTAAAAAATATAATTACAATGTAATATAATGACGATGAATATTCTAATTAATGACGTTTTTGAAATCTTTGCAGTTTATTGACCAATTTCACATTAAAAAAAAAAAAAAAAAGAAAAGTCAATGTCATTTTTGAAGAAAGAGATAAAATAAACAACAACAAAAATAAAAAAATTCAAGTATTTGCATGTGAATAAATTGAGGAAATTACACGAGTTGCGGTTTAAATAAAATAAAATAAAAAATCAATGCAAACAAAATGCTAAAACACATGACCTTTTAAGCGTGCTTGGAAATTGTGAAATAAACAATAGGGATATTCACGTGCGTGTGTTTTCTGCTAAAAATAAATGCATCTCTATTTAAACAAAAGTATTCCAAATCTTGAAAACTTACTGTGTTTTGTAAAGAAATGTCTGTTCTGTAAACACAACGGCTGAAAATTTTCAAATACAAACTGTTGTTAACCGGGTCTTAAGTATAAAAGAAGATGGATAAATTGGCATGAAACAAAAATTAATATTCTGCAATATTATTCTATGTATTTCTCATTATGTTTTTAGAATTTTATTACTTATAGGGAATTTTTAGCTTCTTTAAAATATGAAAAAGATTTCCTGAAGTGAAAAAAGTACTTGAACTAGCTTTTCCCCCAACGAATAAATTGTATTTTTATAATAAAATGTTATGGGTAATCATCATATCATCATATTGAATAATTAATATTTAACTTCCCAAAAATTTTATAAAAATCTGGAGTGGCCTACACTCAACTTTACCATACCCAATGGAAACAGATATTTTTATGGATATATTATATATTATAATAAAAGCTCAAAATATATCCGAATCGAAAAATTAATTATTTTCGGTTTGGGGTGTTAAGTAAACTACCCTTTGCCCCTTCCCGATTATGCTCAAAATTGATACAGCTCTTCATTTTCACAAACCAAAGGCACATATTGAATTTCATTTTGATTTGTCAAACGATATGACCTGTACAAACTCCCAAAAAAAATAGTCGCATTCACACCCACCAACCCACCCACCCACAGACATTATTGCGAAAACAGCCAAAATGGATTCAGGAGACCTCATTTTTTTCGTGATTACTACTACACTTTACTTTATACTACGTATGGTAAAGTAAAGAACAAAAATTCGGAACATTTTTTTTATTATCAACACATATGTGACCGCGCACAGAGAAAGAAATCTTCGTAGTTTGAACGATTTTTTGTTTGAAATTGGGTTGAAATTCGAGTACAGAAAAAAAAATTATATAATATTTTTAAAACTTTAAAGTCTTTCAGTGAATCGTTTTAAGGCGTTTGTCCAATTTTTTATGATTAAAGTAAAATTTATTGAGAAATTGAATGGAACTAGGCTCAAACCAATTTTCGGAATTTTTATCTGTAAAATTTTATGGGGACGTACCTCGGTTCAAGTATAGGATACTTTTTTTTGTTTTTTGTAAAAAGTCTCATCTCCAAGAGAAAATAGAGATAAAAAAGTGAACTACACAATATTATTGATTTAATAATGCTGAAAACTTGGCATCACCTTTTATTTTTGTAAATGGTAAACTTTCGACCCCATTTACAGAACTCTACAATATGTTGAGTTTTTATATAATTATATGAACCATATCTGCGGCATAATACTCGTAAAAAAGGCTAATACGAAGAATTCATTGACGTGACGGACACTGCTGGTATTCCATAGAAAGTGTAGGATAGGTATAAATATAGGTGCTCAATGGAAATAGATATTGGTATAGGAGTCCTTGCAAAAAGCCTTTGCCAAGTATCTCCAAATCACCATTTTCGCCAAATATTTTTCATTTAATTTATAATAATATTTTGTAAATTGTTTAAGTTTGAAAAACGACAACTGCGTAGATAAATAATTAAAAAAAAATTAAAAAGAAAAGGGAAAAAATTAAGTACAAACTGTGTAAAATTATTACACATATTTTGTGTAAAATTCAACAAAAGGTTTAAAAGTATTAATGTCTAGTTTTAGGTCGAAAATATTCGGTAAAGTGTTGCCTACTATTATCGACGCCATATGGTATATATTTTCTGAATCCTTATTGTAACGATTATTGTTGCAAAACAGTAAAAGTAGCAAGAAAATGTAACCTGATAATAATGCTTGAAAATAAAAAACAAAAACTAATTAAAAAAACGCTGCAATTGCCATTATTAAAAGGAATATTTAATATAATACGACCGCACCTACAGGTGAAGTAAAAGGACATTGAACTTTTACATGTCATTCTTTGATCAGTAAGAAAAAATTATATTTCCAAAATATCCAATTCTAATAATAAAATCGTTTTTATTAAACAAAATTTTTTTTAGGTTTTTCTAAAGGGTTGGAAAGGAATTATTGCGGGACAATACGAACAACAAAAAAAAAAACATGTGAACTATATTGCGATAGTAGGCAGCCGTTCATGTCAACTGTATAAACCAAGCACTTGCCAGTTTTGAGAGCAGTGGTTGAACCACCTATAAACCCACTAAACCATACGTGTTTTATGTTGTTGTTTATTGTTTATTGTGTATGTGTCTGTGTCTTTTTATCCATCAACTGAAACATTTTTCGTTATTGGGTGTTGTCATGGTAAACCTATTTGTAAAAACAAAAAAAATAAACAAACCATAAAAAACTAATGCCAAATTACATTTTTCCTCCATCAATTTACTCCGGGCACACTTAGCGATATGATTTCGTTGTCGCTTTATTTATGCGATTGTGTTTCAGCTTTCAGGTTTTCAGCTCTTATCCATTTAATAAAGCAAACAACTTTACAGTGTTTTCAAACTGTCCTCATATTAACTGTTTGTAATTTATTTCAATTTTTATTATCGATCTGTTGACATATTTTTTATTTGAGTTTAGTTTTTCAGTTCGTCCTAGTTTACTCCGGAGTTGTTTGTACCAATTTGAGTTCAATATACTTACATATTTACCAAAATAAGTGAAACAGAGTTAAAAATTATTAGAGACTAAAAAGGCGAACCTGGGAAAAATATCTAAACCGGCTGAATAAAAAACACGAAGACTTGCAATTTTGTAACAATACAATGAATGATGCAGGCGACGAGCTACTAAATCAAATTGTCGCATTCATTTCAATTAATCAAAATATTTAAAAATTTTAATTTAAATACTTTTGGCCTTGTTTTTTGCAACTGTCGTAACCAAAACCCTTCGGATTAACAAATTTCCTAATATTGAAAACTATGTCTTTTCATCGAAATCGCTCACCAAACGTACCAAAACAACAGCCAGTGAGTGACGACGGTCTTCACCGAAAGGTATGATAAAAGCAATTTTATTTACTGGCGGAACAAATCCAAAATCAATTTAATACCGGAGGTTCATATGTCCTTTTAATAACTGACACCTATCGAGAAATTGTTAGATTCTATAGCGCGAGTTAGAAAGCAATTTTGGAGGCCAATCACCTATTGATGTTTAATACCACCCACCTGATTACTAAACTACAGAAAAGGAATTGAAAACGGACTATTGATTTTTTTTTAAGACTAACCCTACCAGAGAAGCAAGCCGATATAGTTTTATCGGCGGCGGCTGAAAGGGAAATTTTTGTCGGCGGCTAAGCCGCTCGCGCCCATGATTTTATTTTTTTATCGGCTTACTGAATTGTTAACGGCTGAGCCGAATATACTTAATGCACTTTAACGCATTACAAAAAAAGTTATTTATATACATATGTAATGTTATGCATAAATGCTAACTATGAGGCATGTAACAGATTTCGATCAGAATGGTTTTGATTTCGATATACAATTAAAAACGTGTTTTGTTTACGTAAAATTTCGGATCTCAAATTAAAATAAGTGCTCTGCATGACAAAATCATTTCCAATTTGCACTGGTTTCGTTCTGAGGAAATTTATCGTTTTTCAAAAGCTTAATTTTCGGATTTGAAGCCACTTTCGATCGGAATAGATTTCTATGACATGGCTGATTATATATGTTTAAGGAGCATAACTGCCAGCGATATAAATTCGGTGTATTTTAATTACTTTCTACGTAAGCTACATATCAAGGTAGATTTATTTTAATAGGTAGTATTGTACACCTAGCTGATTTAGTAGTTCGACATGTCAAGAGTAGAAATTTCATAGTGTAGAAGTGAGAAAACAATAAATCAAATAATGCCTTCTCAATTTTCTTCTATGTTTTTTTGACATTTCGAACTACAAAGCAACAGTAAAATTCCATGTTGTTATTGATATATAACTGATTAGAAATAACTGACTTTTTTAACATTCTGATGTCATAGGGTTGTCGGTTGTCTTACTAACTACTCAGAAGTTAGCTTAAAGTTAGTCAATTAGTAGTTAGCTTTAAACTGAATATATATTAGTTAGCTATAAAGCGAATTTGTAAAAATATGCAATAAAATTGTTTCATATTTGTAATATGCTTTTTAATACAGTTGAATAAAACAGAGCACGAGGAGATGCTCAAAAGATAAAATTTCGATAAAATTTTCCATAGAATTTTTACTAACAATTTATAAAATTTTTACAAAAAAATATCGATAAAATTTTTACAAAAAAATTTCCGAAACATTTTTATAAAAATTTTCCATAAAATTTTTACTAACGATTACCGAAAAATTTTTGCCAAACAATATAAATATTTTACAAAAAAATGTCGATAAAATTTTTTCAGTAAATTATCGATAAAATTTTTACAAAACTCTTTCAATAATATTATAACCAAAAAAAATTTCTATAGCGCAGTTCACTATTCAATGAAAATGGTATTGCAAAGGTGTTAGTGCGTAATATAAGTAATAGATTTTTTGTAAAACCCAACAACAAAATACCTTTTGTTTTTGTCAATTTGAATAATATAACGCATTTGCACTTTCGCAAGACCATTCGCATCAAACACTGAATACCATATAAGCGGTATTCTGGTATATTACATTTGTATTAATGAAGTAATAAAAGTAAAAACCGAATGTACATGTATAATTGTGAAATTCGAAAACATAACAGAGTAAGTGCCGAATTACATTAGACAACTTTTTTCGCTGCAATTATTCTCGTTTCTCCTTTAAAATTGCCTTTGTGTTTATATCGAGCAATTTTTATTGCAGCAATTTGTATGTATGTACAAATTTACATTAACACTTTATACTTCAAAATTTAAACTACGAATTTCAAGACCCCTCTCTACTTTTGATTATTATTCATATTATTTTTTTATGGAATTCCCTTGAAAATGTGTTAAAAATAACAAAATACTGTTTTGGACCATATAATTTCTTTCGCTTCAGATCTTAGAAAGGAAACAATTTGTACACAATTTATTTTGCGTTTTTCACTTCAATACATACATTAATAAGTAAAATGTATATGTATATACATATGCAAAAAATTGAAATTGACATCACCGAATATATACAAAAAAATTAAGAAATCAGTAACGAGTTCTTCTACTCCATATTTGAAAATTAACTGTAAAAGAAAAAACCCCAAAAAAAATCCATAGCCGGTGAAATCGGCTGATTCATGAGCCGCCGATAAGCCGTCTACCATCAACACATGTCATGGGCATTTTTATTAAAGAGAAATAAGCGATATATCTGAGCAAGCTGCAAAATGTGGCCTTCGCATAAACACGGAAAAACGATGCGCATGACTGTTAAAATGATCCACACAACTATGTTTCTTCTCAACAACAGACCTATAGAGAATGTCAGTAGCTTTTCCTACCTAGGTGGCAACATTAACCCAGAACAGCATTCTGCAGCGAGAAAAATATTTAGGACTCTAACTTACTTTCTCCAAAATCTAAAATTAAATTATATTAAGTCTGCAGCAAGTCCATATGGGTCAGAGACTTGGTTAGTACCAAAGAGAACCCAAGAGGTGAAACGGCATATAAACAGGACGGCAAAAAATACTAATTCAACCCGTCTCTTTCACATGTTGATTAGTTTTCTTTTGTGTTATTTCGTAAAAATTGGTTTTCTTTTGTGCTATTTTCTTATTAATTATTTTTTTATTGGTGTAAATGTGCGTAACTTTCATTAAATATATTTCTCAAGCTTATTTCACAACACCTAAGAGTTTTGATTGTTTGTTTTAATTATACTTTGTTGTTTAATTAATATTTTAGTGAACAAATTAACTTTTAAAGTACAAAGTTTTAAACAACGAACACGCTTTAAAGGAAAATTTTCAAAATTTTTAGTTTTTGTTTTGTTTATTTTTCCGATGTTCGTATAAATTTGTTACTGTATTTGTCTCTTTCTTGACAAGCTTAGGAAAGTCTGATTATAGCTATTTTCATCAATCACTATTTACATCTCTGTGTACTTTGTGGTTAGTAGATGAATCTATCAAGCACAAACTGCAAGTTTTCCCAAAAGGATGGCAATACATTACAAATCTGTTTGCCAAGGAAAATAGCAAACGAACAATTTCGAAAGGCCGGGGCCCATGAAATCCGTCATACGTCGTCTTTTTCAACGTACAGGAAATAAGGTTTTTTTTAATATCGCAATTCTTGAGATTACTTTAAAAACATAGGGCGCTGCGCCCTGGTCGCACCCTAGTAAAAACCTGATGGACAGGAGCATTGATTTTTATGAAAAAAATTGGCCCCGAACCGCCTTAAACACACTACTGGGATATTCTAATTAAAGTATCCTATTTATAAATCTTTGTTTTATTTAATAAGGAATTAGGTAGCAAAGCAACCAGGTACCGCTACTTCTTAATTTGACTACCTTTTGCCTGTACTTGAACTAACAATAAGTACTCATAACTTAAGTCTAAAAAAATTTTTCGACTCACGACCAGGGTTGTCAGATTTTTTTACCTATACCGCGAAAATCGATTTGACAAATTTCAAATTTCAAATAAAACAAAAATTTTTCGAAATAGCTAAAATTCGCCAAAAATAGAAAAAAAATCGCCAAAATAAATTTTGTTTTTTTTTTTAACACAAATGATTAGTTAACACGAAAAAAGTATAATTAAAAATAGTTTGAATTACTTTTGTTTTTTATGACCAATAATTTAGTTTAACTGTTTTATTATTAGATATTCGTTGTCTCTTTAGACTGTTATAGTCCGTTACTTGTTTCCGAATATAAATGAAAAATTCAAATTATTTTTTCTATTTTTTCCCAACGTTTCGTTTGTTTTTTGCAAACTTCTTCAGAGGAGTTTTTATTTAAAATGATTATTTTATCCAAATTATAACACCCGAAAAAAGTTTGGTAATTATAAAAAACCAAGATATTTGTCATCCTGTTCTCATTTAAAATATATTTTAGGAGCATTATATATTTTTTTAAGTCACAGATGAAGTGCAACATGGCCTGTTTATCATCAAGAAAATCTATTTCGCCAACCACAAATCAAAAATCGCCAATTATCTAAAAAATCACCAACAAGTTGCCATGTCACCAAATAAAAATTTTGGTCGCCAAATTAGTTTTAAAATCGCCACGTTTGGCGAAAAATCGCCATATCTGACATCCCTATTCACGGTGGCTGCTATCATTTGCGGATCACCCTTCTGATGTTCGGACCAGAGCAGTAGCATTTCTTCTTAATTGAATGTAACTACGATCATTTAGGATGTAAAATAAATTTGAAAAAATCAGTCAAATATGAAAATGTGCAAATCAAAAAAAAAATAAAGAAATCGTAAAAAAAAACACAAAACACTAAAAAGCATAAAATTAGTTTTTTAAAACCAAAACACTAAAATAAAATGAAAAAAAAAATAAAACATGCAAAAGTTAGTTTTTTTTTAAATAAAATCAGGTAATTGGAAAATTTCTTTCAATTTCTATAAAATCGTTTGATCAAGAAAAAGCGCGTATTTAAAGTAAAACAGTTTAAATGAACAGAAATCGTTTACATAAAGATTTCTTACATTCATGTCTGACAACCAGTATCAACTAATGCTACCCAAATGTTGTTTACTAGTGACTTTAAAGGTAATGCCACCGCATTTTTCCTAGTAACTCCACAATATCGATTAAAGTTTTCACATAAAAACAAGCAATGCCACACATTGAATTTATAACTGGAGATAGACATGATGATATACATAGATAGTGGAAATTAATATTTGGTCTATTTCCAAGCACCAACCAACCAACCAACCAACCAACACTAACGAAACTAACATTCAGGTATTCACAATTATTTTGGTGATAAAGCCAAAAGGAGTGAGAGACGACATTAACATTTAAATTAATGTAGAAATGACGGGTGACTAAATGATTTGATCAAAAACGAAATGTTATGCATAAACAGGCCTTTGTTTAGTTGGCCAAAAGTACTTTATGTACATACTTCCTATTTGGCCAGATTTAGTGCAAGAAGCAAAAGAAATTAATAATTAATGGCAATTGAATGAGATTTCCTTCCTGCCATTAGTCGACACACACACACATCAATAGACAATTTTCAATCAATATTTGTTTTAAACAGACAAAAACGCCTACAAGTTTTTATTTCTTGTCTTTCTTTTAAGTGTTAAACGGATGAATCGATGTGATTAGTTTCTCTTTTTATTTTTGGCTGGTGTAATTGCTGTTATTTGATATGAAACAACCTGTTTGTCTGTCCGTAAGTCTATGTTATCCACAAATAATTGCATAAAATTACCGCTATGGTTGGAGAAGGGGCCTGAACGACTACAAAAGTGTTTTATATTGATTTAAGCTTTTTTTTTTGAGAATGCAATTAAAATTGTATGAACAAAACAAAGATAACACTCAACAACAACTATCATGTTACGTAATTAGTTATCATTAATCCTTTGTTAAATTAACTTTAGTTTTTTGTTTTAATTTTAAGCACTTGGCATACATTTCTGTACAAGGAGCTTCGAATAAATGGAATATATACGGTTTGTTTAAAAAAATGTAAAAACTGCAATACACTGTGCGCACTGCACTATAGAAATAGGAATATTTCAATAATTTTTCTGTAGTAGAATCAACAAAATATTCATGTTTATTTTACTACATTCTCTACTTTTCGCTCAAAAATATAGTAATAAAATGCTAAATTTAAAAGTAATGAAAACTGTCTAAAAGGATTATAAAATCGGCGAAATGATAGTCGGAATTACAAAAGAAGTATTTCTTACCTCCGTAAAATATTTAACTTTACATTAAAAGTACAATATTGTTATAGGGTTTAAGGTGGTTAACAACACTTGTTTTCGCACGCAAATAAAATAAAAAAGTAAAAACAAACACAAAAACACAATAAGCTACATCTTCCTGTTCTTGTCCTATTTCATCCTAAAGGTATGCAACTCATTTGTCTGCAATAAAAAATCAACAATATGGATATTAAAGAGTGGTGTTTTAGTTTTTTATTATTATTATCAGAGCTGTTCAAGAAATCTCGTGATATGGAAACACAAACCGTTTTATTACCAATCGCGTGATTTCATCCTGTTCCGTAAATCACGTAATTTAGTACCTTTTTATGTAATTTTAACTTGAAACTACTAATGGCTGGTTTTTATTGTTGCTTCGTTAGATTTTTTAAATGGAAATTGAAGAACTTGGAGCACCATTGTTGGCACGAATGGAGTTAAAAAGAAAGAATGTGTTTAAAAACTATTTGTAATATCATAAAATTTTGTTACTTGGGCAAACGTCGCTGAATTTGCTAAACAATTCTTCAGATGAAAATTAAAAAGAAATGGAAAATCACCACAAATTTAAAAAGAATCTAAATATTACTACAAAACAAGCGACTTTCAAGATTTGTAAATCTCCTAATTTTACTACAAAAAAAGAAAAAAATTATTAACTTATAAAAATAACAAAGAACTCGAAAAAATAAAACTGATTTTAAAGAAATCGCTTCTCTAGGTAATCGATTCAAAATCACACGATTTCATAAATCACTTTGAATAATACCGGCCAGTTCAGTGGCTGATTTAAAATACCAATAAGTATTTTAAACACTTTATCGAAAATTTTTGAGGTGGTCCTGAAGGATCAGATTCAAAAACATGTTGACTCCAGAAAATTATTAAATGATAATCATTATGGGTTTCAGACTGGAGGTAGCACTTCTGGTTTATTGTTGTCGCTCACAGAATACATTTGCCAAAATATTAACATTAAAAAGATATCTATACTTGCATCTTTAGACCTTAGTAAGGCTTTCGATACAGTAAACTATAATATATTAGTAAACAAGTTATATTCACAATTCCAATTTTCCTCTACTTCATGTAAACTTATTTACTCATACTTAATTGGTAGAAGACAATTCGTAGGATTAAATGGATTGGTATCCTCCATTATGGAGTGTACAAGTGGGTTACCTCAGGGCTCTTCACTTTCTCCATTATTATTCCTTATGTTTGTTGATGATTACTCTAAATACATAGAGGTTTCGAATTGCAGAGCTTTTATGTTCGCAGATGACATAAACTTGCTGTTTAGCGGAGATAAGGATTTCATTGATTCACACGAAGCCACTATTAATTATGTGTTAAAGCAAACTTTGCATTGGACTGGCATTAACAGACTGAAATTTAATCCTAATAAAAAACTAGCTTTGACCTTTGGAGCTACCAACGAAGATCGAGTTAATCAACAAGTTTTCTTTGAAGGTGTCAATATCAAATTTGTAGAGACAATACGGTGTTTAGGGGTTACTTTAGATGCAAACTTAAGCTTTGCATCTTATAAAATTGCACTTTATACAATTTAGATTGCTATCTACCGTTTAGAATAAGACTTAATCTGGCTCATTCTCTTTTAATGACGCATATTCAATATTGTCTGGAGATTTATAGCCGGACGACTAAAACTCAGTTGAGAAGGTTAAGCTTGATATTTCATCGCATAATTAGATTTGTGTTTAAACTCAAATTTAGAGATCATGTTTCAAACTATACGATAAGTTTTTTATCATGTTCATTTAAAAATTTTATTAATATAAGTAATCTTACAGCCCTGTACCGGGTAATTACTAGTAGATCGCCGCTTTGCCTATTTTAATTATTTCATCTCTCCCATTCGACAAGAAATCCACATTTTATTCTGCCTAGAATTCAAAATTCTACGTTTGAAAGATCATTCTTAATAAGGACTTGCAGGATATGGAATGCACTCCCTATAAATTTAAGGACGTTTACTTATTCTATTTCAACCATCAAACTCAAATATTTGTTAAACTATAGTTAAATTAGAATTATGTTTTCCACTGATAATAATATTAAACTCATGTAAGAATTAATGTTAAAATTTCATAATTGTTCACCATTACATATGAAAGTTACTGTATTAATCATATATGGCCCGAATTAGGGCTTGATTAAGGAAATAAAAATGAAATAAAATAAAAAAAATAAAAAACATTGTGTGAGGTAAGTGAATGTTCCCCAGCTTTAAAACATAAGCTCAGATACTCCTCTGCTATGTCCATGTCAAATTATGGATCAATCGGACAAGCCCTTTCCCTTTTGGAGGAACAAAAATACCTAACGAATTCGCATTAAAAAGAATGAAAAAATATTTCAGCCGAATAATGCCGAAAATGATTAAGGTGACGCAAAACCGTGACTAAATTACCTATCACTTCTACATAATAAGTTTGGCAGAGTAAATAATAAAAATCCTGAACATAAATCAAGAATGTTGCAATTTAGTCAGTTATAGACTGGGTTGGAGAGCTATGCAGTTAGAAATGTAAAAAAAAAACAATTTTTGATTAAATAAAAAAATTTTTTGAATAAATTTTATATGAAATTGTACTAAAAAAGCATTGGATGTATTGATTGTACCAAATTTGGTACAATTGTACCACAAATCCCAACACTGGTATATATACCGAAAATTACTATACTGAAAGAGAGAGAAAAAAGCAAAATAAGAAAAATATCTATTCAAACTTATTATGTTGCCCATTGAAAAGTGTGATGGGTTCGCATGTTTGTGGATGGCAACTTCAGGCTATAGACAGACGACCTAAATTTTTGTTTAAAGCAATAATATTCATGAGAAAAATATAAATTTTAAATTAAAAACAAACGAAAAAAAGTTAGCACACAAAACTTTAATGCCAAAAATGCATGAAATAATCAACAGCCAACAACCGATGAAAAGAAGAATTAATTTGTGTGGCAGGCAACAGTATGTTTTACTGCTTCATAGTGTGACAAAAAATCAAAAAAAAAATAACAAAAATCTTGAAAATAAAATTGAAAAAGAAGACTTTATGCATCAGGTGCATAAAGCCAAGCCAGCCAGGCAACAAAAATCATCTGTTCTTATAAGAAATAATCGTCACATGAAATTAAAGTTGGTTTAATGAACAGAACACTGTAGCCTCTACCACAACAACAGCAAGCTGTCGCCATTTGAGCCAGCAGTTGTTAAGCCAAGGTCATATTTATTCTGAAAATGTATACCGGTGTCTTCTTCTACGATTTCAAAGTTGTATCAATGCATCAATGCATAAAATTTAAGCAACCAGTTTGTAACATTTTGTTGAATTGAAACAACAGCAGCTTTGCTCATAATCATCATTATTTTAAAACTGTGATCTACATGATCGTCACGACGATACAGAGAGTTAAACTTAATTAAAATAGCTTTCGTCTCATATTCTGAAATATTTACTGGCAAAGCAGAACAAGTTTATGGTCATTTTTTCAACACGAAGAAGACTTGATCTGTTGATTTCCCCACTTAGTGTCGCTGCATTTGTTAAAGTTGCTGTTAAACAATATACATACAAATATTAAACCATTAAAGCGGGTGGGCTTGATTTTGAATGTAATACTCTACTCGTTTTTACGCACACTACTGACGATACTTTTGCAGCTATTGCCGGTCATTAACGAACCACCTTTTTCAGAATGCAACATGCGGAATACTAAATAATTTTTGCCATCCGTCTCTACTCTTTTCCACCATTCGCAAACCAACTTTGGTTTGGTACAGACACCCAAAATAAATAATAAAGCACTGCATGAGCAAAAAAACGAAGCTCATAAAACGCTCATTATAATATTTTATTAAATTTATGTCTGTTAATTGCACACGAGTAACGATAATAAACAGCGAAAACCAGCGAGCTAAATGCTCACTTTCCATAAGCAAGTTTGAATAAGTATGAGTACATGTTGAACAAAATAACAATGAAATTGGCCAAGTTCAAGCAGCTGTAACATTACTTACGTTCATTTTAAGGTCTTTATATCTTAAGAAATGCAACAAAAAAACACTAAGCATTACCCAAAAGTTTTACACAAGTACTAAACAAAACACATTGAGTGTTTCGAACATGAGAAAATTGATTTTACTCGGCCAGCTCATTGCGTTTATGATACGAACAGAGGTTTGCTCACTAATAGTACGGTATGAGTAGGCATGTGTTCAGTAAGCTTGTGTTCGAGTATGACCACTTGCTCATGAGCTTATGAGTATACTCATTAGATAAGCTTGATCAGTAATTTATTAAACAGTTGTATAACTGTTTAATAAATTACCGTTCTTTTTGTATCAAAAAATGTTTTCTTCAAATCCTCAACCCTGAAACCAGTCTATTCAATTGTATATATATTGATAAAAAACAGGCGTTTTGATCATATTATTAGACGGCGAGTCTTCTTGTTTGCTGTACAGTCAGCTAGTTAATTACCGATTAGTCCCTCATATCAAGCTTTACAGCATTAAATTTTTTAAATTTATTAAGCAATGTAACACAATCAAAGAATGTCAAAGAATATCCCTCATCTCTATACGTACAAACATTGTTTAAGACAAATAAAGATAGCTTTAGTTACCATTCGAAAGATAGGTGGGTATTTCCCCAAGGAAAGCGCCCTCTAAATAACAAATGGCGGAAAATGTCCAAATGTGAGTGGGGCTTAATTTTTACTAATAACCTCAGATATCATTCATCAGATATCTATTAGTAGACAGATGTAGAATTAGTAGATAAGATCGGGTGAGGTACTTCCTACACAAAGTAAATATTAATTAGATTATATCTAAAGGACAAAATCAGTTATATTCTTCAAGCCTTATTTAATACAAAGTTGGGTATAACAATTTAGCAGATCGAACAAATGGGCGTGGTACTCCCCATACCAAGAAATTATTAGTTAAATAATTTGAGGACTGGCGAACGGAATTGCTTTTTTTTTAATATTTTTCTGGGCCGAGATGATTCACATAAGAAGAAAAAAATTTAAAAACAAACCTGGGCGTGGTACCTCCCAAATGAAAATAATGGTTGTTATTATTTAGCTAGAAAATTATAAGGGTCTTGGAATTTGCTTTTATTAGACATTTTACTAACCTTTTTGATATTGAAGTAATCGGGGGAGTACCTCCTATGCACAACAATTATTTAATAAGGTGTTAAAGGAAATAAAGTCAGAAAAAGCTCAATGCTACAAGGTCTTTATATCGAAAAAAAACGTCAGGACAGCTCGAAAACTGGAAAGTAATTAATCGAAATGGATTGTCTCAAATGCGTTTTGTGCAAACATTTGAAAAAAGGAGATTGCAAAGGAAATGAGGCTTCTTCTCGCGGGTAATGCAACAAGTAGTAGGAATATGAGAGATAATCACATTTTCGTTATTTTGATAAAGGAAATGGTTAGGTAGGCAGATATCTCCAAGTAATGATGTTTTTGACCAACCCCTGGCAATCTTATTACCCAAAAACCGCTTTTGTTATTTAACGTAAATTGAGAAATAAATGGTACTCCACCAATCAACGACTTTTGATTTAAAAGATTTTAAAACGTACTCACGTGGCTGATTTATGCAACCATTAATAACTGTATCGCAACACAGCTTATCGATGCAGACCAATCACCCAATTCTAGAGTGAGAAGAAAGTCACTCGAAGGCCGATAAACAAGGACAGTGGTCTGACTACCCTTAAACGATAATGACAATGACTTGAGCGCGTTACTAATCTACCCAGAGCATCAGTAAAACTGCAACGGCTATCTTGTTACCAACTGATAAAGTGGTTTATTATCATTACGAGTATATTTGAATATAACAAAATCAACATCAAAATTTGGTTTATAATCCGATTACCAATTTAATTTTGTAATGTACATTTATAATCATCTAAACCGAACCTTGTTTAACCATGTTATTCACACTTTTTCTTATGTCGTCCATCTTCAACGACAATATTAACGTTTGTTTACCAAAAAGGTTTTAATGCTTGCATTTTTTTTTTTTTTTGGTTTAAAAAATAATCGTTGGCTTTGTTTCAATCCCTCAAACTACTCGTACTTAACATCAGATATCAGATTTCAAGTGTTAACACGATACAGAAAAAATCATAAATCTTTTGTTACTCTACTCTACGTACACATATTTACAACTGAAATAAACCGAATATGCGTTAATAATCGGCCAGCAAACTGCAGAAATAAAACAGCAACATGTGTTTTGTTTTGCTTTGTTTTACGAAATCCAACGAATAGAAATCGTAAGTGAAACTTTTCATTATTCATCATTTTGACTTTGTGTTGTTGTTGCAGTCTTCAGAGTCTGTCTCTGAAAAAACAACTGATTGCGATTTTCTTAAGGCTGAATTATAAGACATGCAAATATTTGATTGACAGTCAGTTGGCTTTTAAGACTGACGACTGTCTGACAGTCTGTCAATTATGGCAGTCTATTCGTACGATTGATATCTGCAGTAATAGTTGTTGGATTGCCTTGAGGTCAACTGACATTAAAGGATAAAAAGTAAGTCGTGATGTGATGTGATGTGATGTAAGTGAAAATGCAAATTATGCTATTTAATAAAAATTAAATGCTTTTATAGTTAAAAATTCCAAGAGGCCTTTCTAACCTACATTTATCTAAGACCTTTTAATATCTGAGAATGAATGTGCGGATTGACACAAAAATATTAACTTTTACAGCTCGCAATGGAATCTTATCAACAAGGAGTTAAGATCTTAATTACCAATCATCACTACTTATAATTTTAAACAACCCTAAATAAGCGAGATAAACGTAACCTTGTCTAGCGTCTAGCTTTAACAATGCCATAAAAAACATAGCACACCGTCTTCACTATCCATCGATTTGAACAAGACATCAACATTACCCCGGAGGAACAACAGTATTAATTTGTACATGGCGAATACGTGTTTTGATTGACCATAATTTTCTATTTTCCATCATTGTTGTTTAAATGGTTATAACAAAGCTGAAACTTATGGTACGGTTGAGCACCAGATGACGCTGTTTTAAAATACAACTGTAAAGCTGAAACATCATTGTCATGTTATAAAAGAGCTCTTGTAACAAATGTTTTAACAGCCACGTTAAGACATGAAAAAACATTAAGATATGCAGACCATATGATGTCAGTGTTAAAGTTTTTCATTTTATGTCTAATGTAGACGAGGGAATGAGGAAGAATAATATTCACTTACGTTGTTTAATAAAACCGAATAAATAGATGGGCAATATAGAGATGAAAACGCAAGAAGCACTTGAAAATAACTTTTCCAAAAAAAAAAAAAATAAATAAATAAAAGAATGACAGTTTGTTTGCAGCCAACTTCACTTCATAGCGTGTGTCAAAATCGATTTTTTCAATTGCAATGCGTTATTGGGATTTGCTACGTACAGTTTTAACGCTTGACGCGCTATATTAGATTTGATTGTAAGGGTTTTAAATAAAAATAGAAATCTGACGAGTAGGCAGTCTTAAATAAAATTAACTTCTGCAAGAAGGTTTTAATAAAGACCATTGTAAAATATTTTGATTTTAAAACTTGTTCTCAAAACCACTCGTCATCTTTTGCATCAAGCAATTTTTTTATATCCTGTTCAAGAGTGTAGATTATGTCTCTGAACCATCCAATTTCTTTTCAAATTCTAGAAATTTTTGTCTAATCTACTTCCAATGATTCTGCAATCAGGACTTACGTTTCACACAAATTTTTATTTTGATCTTGCAAAGCCTTCAGTACTTAATATGCAAACTTTTTTATACGCTGCTTATCGTACCCATCGAAATGTCTACTTGAATATGAAACAAAGCATTTATGACGAATTGTCTCATTGACATATTTCATACAGATTTACGTCAGTGTCTGGGTTGTCGCCTTAACCTAATGTTGGTCTTACCACTTACTGAAAACAATGCCTCTAACAACGCCCTCCTTGCACGTAGCAACATAATAAGTAGCAGCTTTAAATAATCATACACTTTGTTCAGACCCCGTGCACGCATCGCAGTGGTGTTCCATATACCCTGAAAGAATTAGCGACAAGGTGTTAGTAGTCTGCCTGCGAGAAAAGGCAGCACTTAAATATCCCCATAAACCTCTTTCAAATAGCAATGGCCTTAGACAGCGGCTTTCTTCGAAAAATAATAATGAAATAGAAATTTCCACAATTGCGTTCATTTGTCGCTTTTTTAATTCTTCCTTTTATTACAGGACTTCTTTAAATCCTTGAAAAAGGCATGTGTTTGAATAATCGGTGAAATCTCTTTTCGCCTCACCCATTATATTTTGAAAAAATAATTTTTAAAAGAAATCTACTGGGGATTCAGTCCAGAGAATATGGCGGCTGGGTAGCAATTTGATTGTTGGTCTCTGTGTTTTAACTTTGACATATTTAAATGTTCCTTTAAAATTTGTGTGCATAATGTTGACAGGCCCAGTGTGGTAAGAAAAACGCTTAAACTAAAAGCTTCATTATTAATTAAGGCTATATTATCATTAAATCATTTAACCACTATTGTTCTATATTGAAACCTAAAAGTCGCTCGGAAAACGTCCGGCTACACCGCAATTAGATGTTGCGCTTTTTCTTCTATTTTTCACCAAAAAAATATCATATTGCTAAATTTGTTTTTTTTTTTTCTTATGCCACATACACACGACATGTTTGTTACATTTGACTTGTCAAATTTCCCACTGCAAAATACGTTTATGCCGTGTGTGACTGTTAAAACATCGCCAAAAACCATGCCGTGTGAAAACAATCAATGGCGGTTAACCATTGGCGGAAGTATTAGCCGCTAAAGGTAATATTCTACGAGAGCAATATCTAAATATGCTTTTAACTAATTTTGTGTATTTGGAAACAATTATATAAAGCGTGTATCATCATTTAATGTAAACTTAACTTTTTTTTAAATTAAGAGTAAAAAGAAACTTTAATTTGAATAAGTGTAGCGCATACAAAACTATTTTAGGGCGTCAACAAGTCGCTGCAACTGAACGGTGAACGGTGTATGATGAAAAGTAAGGCGTAAGTGTACATGTACTTATGACACACAGCTAAAAAGTCATATGTAAAACACATGTCGTGTATATGGGGCTTTAATAATCAAGATTTTGTATATCTCTAGTTTTTGCATTTCACTAAAAAAAATATTACTGTTTTCTAAAAACTCACCTTAAAAAGTTAATTTCGAACTTAAAATATTTTTTCAAAGTCTTACCTAAAACGAAATAAAAGGAAAAAAACTAATTAATCAATATTCAAAAACTTGCAGTTAAATACAATAATAAAATAAAAATTTATAAATAAAATATAAAAACATATTTTTCGAAGAACTTGTCAAACAAATGCATCAAATTGTGTTGGCAACTCTCAAGTAGAGAAAAAAAAAACGTTAAGATAAATATCACAGAAACAGCACAAAAAAGGTGAGGTATCAAAATACATTTAACATTAATACATCAATTCAATCAACCATTAAAAATTAACAAAAACAACAACAACAACAACAAAACAAACAACCTGTTGTTCAATATTGCAAACGAACGTTTGATGACAAAAATATAAAAATAAAAGAATTTGATAAACAAACAAAAAAATATTAAATAAAAAGAAACCTTTTTTTTTAATAAATATAATGAAATCTTTATAGTAAAAACATCTCAACATTTAACAAGATGTGGCAAAGTTGTCATAAAACATACTTCAACTAAGCGGCAATGAGACGCCAATCACACAAATACAAACATACGTTAATATTGAAGCAGCCAATCCGATCCCAGCAAGCACAAAGTCAAACGTTAGATACTAGGCGTAATTGTCAAACCTTAATTTCAAACATCAGTTAATTTAACAGCAAACATTTGACATGTTATTTGTTCTCAATTTGATATAAAATAATAAAAAATACATACAAATGTTCTACATTTTCTTGTTATCTTAATTTGGAAAACATTTGAGAAAAACTTTAAAAGAAGTTGTTGAGAAAACGAAATTGAAAATAATTACCTTTTTTGTTTAGAAAGTCATTATTCTATTTGGAAATTAGTACGATATCAAATAACTTTAAAATTGATATTAAACTTGCCTGTTTGCTGGGACCAACTGAGAGACTGAATTAATGCCGACTTAAATTATTTTATTTTTAAATTAACGAAAAGTGAGTTTTTAGCCAGCTAAAAATTAGTGTTTAGATGACAGCCAATATTATTATTAGAAGAACTGACAGAAAATTTACAAATTAATTCAGTAGCGAAATTTTTTAACAGCTTACCAAAAAAATTTGAACAGTAAAGTTTATGATTAAGTTAATGATTAAAAAGTCTCGATCTGTTGATTTGCATTATAAAAATAATTTTCAATAAAAAATTTAAAAGCTTTCAATCACCTTTAAAGAAATTTAAAAAAATTTGTCGCGAATCGATCCCAAATATTTTTATCGTAAAATATTAACGCCGCATCACCAGAGTATCCACTAACAGTTCGAAGATGACATATGGAGCTGGCTCTGGAATCTTTGCGGAAGAACTTGCTTTATGACTCTCTTATCGTCTCGCCAACGGGGATAATCTTGTTTAGGGAGGCATATAGAGTTATACATGATGTAGTGTTGGGAGCAGGTAGGCGGCTCTCCTATCCCTAATATTACAAACTACATCTACAATTCTAATAGGACAGTGTAAGGATGCGTTATCTAGGCTGGGTGATCGTGCTGATGTCACCCAAGTTTAGTTAACTTTTTGGATATGTTCAGGCAAATGGCCTGGCTTCGCACTGGATGACTTTGGAGTCATCCATACTTCTGTTCAAACATAGGATTGGTCCTATATCAGTCGCGCTGGGCACCATTAGAAGCTATATTTTCGGTTGGCGAAAACTGAACAAATGTAAGGTAGCGGTGTCATAATGACAAACGATTGGTCCAATTGGTAAGTATAAATATGAAGGACATCTCAAAGTTTGCTGGCTATACTAATTGGTCACTGGGCAATGGGACTTCCCTATAATAGCCACTGCTATAGCTGACAAGTACAGAATAAAAAAGAAACAGTGTACCTCCGTTTGTGCGAGTGCAGGTAACCTTACTAAATATATCTAAGCAACAGGACGGGTCTAACTATCCACTGGGATCCACCTGAGGTTCTGCTTTCTAGTCTAGATGAGTAGAATAGTATCAAAACGAAATCACTTCATTCTACTTGAAAGCTTACAGATATTAAGATGCCACGAAACCAACCAACCATTTACACCGAGGACAGTCTAAAAAGTATATTATTTTTTGTTAAAGGTGTAATAAAACTCCGTGTTGGGCATTCTCTATTAGATGATGAGAATCACTTCGAAAATAAAGAATTCATATCGGAAAATATCTCTCGGTGCAAAGCTGGACATTTTCAAGAGGTTTTATCTTTAGCATTTCGCAGTATGAACATTGTTTGGCGTTCAAATTCAGTTTTTATATACTGTTGATATTTGGGAGTATAGAGTGTGATAAACCACCTTCCATTATCTACCCTGAAGCATTGAAATTTTATGAACGAACTTGCTAGTTTTGGAACCTGTGTTTGCTATCAGAAGATAGATCAACTAGTCGGCATGCCGCTAAGATGCTTCTGCTCAAACATTCTCTAACACAAATGAAAACAGCATAAGTTTCCACCCAAAGAAAGTAAAGTTTTTCCCATGCGAACCCACGTCAAAGAGTTTGGTTGTTGTCTCATGCCACAGAGTTACTGTTTTCTTGTTAGGAGTAAATCGTCAGTAAATCAGACTGCGTGTAAGTCCCTATTATAACAGAGATATTGTAGAGAAGTCGCTTTTTCACTTTTTCTATTGTCCTATACTGGTGAGTATAGGTAAATAATTTTTTGCTGGCACATCATCGACACACATACACTATACGTGTTGCTTTGTGTAGATTTCAACAATGAAAATCAAATGAGTCTGAAGCATAACAAGGATACAATTTGAGCATCATTGTTGGGGATCATGGGCACTACTGTTGTAGATCATGTATACAGATATTCTAATAAGAGGGTCCGAGATAATCGCATATGTTCTACCAGATCCCAAAACTACATTGGAAAACCGAAGTGCACTCTTATAGGCCTCCATCTTTCTAATCTACTGTTAAGAATTAGGGACAAAGACGTCATCCAGCAACTTCAATAACTAATTTAAGTTCGTCTGCATTGACCGCAAGATCGTACTCTCAATTATCGAGTTTTAAAACTACTCATGACGTATCCGACGTCGATACCATAAAGCTTTTGACATTCTAAGTATCCTCAGCTTTCAGTTATCTCTTTACAGATACACAAAAACTGAATTATAGTCAGCATATCATTGTCCTAATTACACTCTTTAAAATATTCAAGACAGTAGTTCAGACAATTGGAAAGTATGCATGTATTAGAGAAGAAGTGTGTATGTATTGCTATTGTCATGAAAGCATTGTCTAATGTAAACCCACAGTTACATCAGCAGCATAACACGAAATAAATTAAAGTACACTTTTGCGTACCCTACATTCTTCAAAAAATTTTCTGGTCGATTAACCAGTAGTAGCCGCATAGCACATTAAATATTGGTTCAGTTCGTTAAGACGTGTGTTTCAGTTGTTTCTAAAGCAGCTTCAAATTCATTCATTCATATTGTAACCGTTTTTCTATATCCATAAAAGAAAAAAAACTTTAAGTGAGTAGAGGAGGGTTATCCTCCGAGTGCTAGTCCAATTAAAACATTAATTGGAGTAAGATTTTTTCTGCCATCTGTGAAGTGATAAAATCACTATTTTGAAATTACAAATTTTAATAAAACTAAAATTTATATTCAACTCAAAACAACTACAAAAAATTAACAGCTTACAGTTTATAGTCATTATGATTTAAGAAATGGGCATTTGGCCAAAATCTCTTAATAAAAAAAAAAAACAAACAAAAAAAAACACAGAAGCCTACAACCACCACCCCCCAACCAATATTTGAGACTTTGCAAGACTTAAGTTGTAATCGTGTTGCATGCTAACATGTGGTGGCATTAAACATATTTCGCTGGCGTTGGTGTTGTTGTTGTGTCATGCAATACTTTAGTGACAAAAGTCGTGTATGCAAGTTACAACACCAACAATTTGCGAGAAAAAAAACTACAAAATAGCTGTGTTGACAATTTTAAATTTAGTCTGTTTTTATTTCTCGTAATTTTTTAAATTTTTTATTTTATACGCACAAATGCCAAAAAGTGTTAAAAATGTCAACATGTAGTACATGGTGACACAAACGGGCAAAAATCGAAATCGTATAAATTAAATGCAAACGTAGGTGAGGGGATGGATACCTATTTATTTTAGGAATAGTGCAAAATATGCAAAAAAAAAATAAAAACCAGCAGCCAGCAACAATGTTTTAAATACAAACAAACAGGTGGAACAAAGTATTCACAAGTGCTGCTTTTAGTCAAATATCGAACGTGGTTAAATTGATAATTAAATTGATTATTAAATTATATTTAACCTTAAAAAAATCCAAGGAAAATGTTTAAACTTAGGAAATGATTAAATGCAAAAAAAAAATTATTGGAACGAATACCTCAATAAAATTAATGTTCATTTCATTCTAGGAATATTTTATTACTTCTTAAAGAAAGAAATAGTACGAGGGGAGGTCAATAAGTCTCTACACAAGTATACACACACAATTGATTACCCAAGTATACACGGTTTTGGACTGGACTAACTTGGAGTTCCTTTTTAGATTATTTGGGCCGATGAATTCAAATCCGCCCATTTGGAATAATTCGTTTTTTGAGATATACTCTTATATTTGAAATAAAGGTAGTTGCACAATATCTGTACGTATATTTGGTTAAGTAAAAATTAAGAGAATACCTATGCAAAGCTCAATTTTTATTCACATAAAGAAGAATGAGAAGATGAAGAAGTTGTGAATAAAATTCAATTTGAATAACAAAATTGCTAGCTTCATTTGTAACATATTTAGATGTTATTTTGAAGAGCAAGAGGAATGGAATCTACTTTCTTTTTTACTTTTTGTGAACTTAAAAAAAAACAAATGTTGAAATTTTAGATGAGAAGATAATTTTCACGCAAAATTTAAACATTTCCGCCATATCTTTATCGGTATCTCTGCAACTGCCTAGTACGGTCTTGATTCACTATCCTTCCTGAACATTCTCAACTGCCAAACCACAGCTATCATTAAAGACAGTTCTCATGCGCCTAAAAAAAAACATCCGATATTAAATCGCGTGCTGGCCTTTCTGTTTTGAAGAAGGGTCTAACAAGTTTTTTCAGCTTAACAATTAATTTGCATTAAGTTGTCATTTTATTAACTTAACAATCAGACCTCGTTAATACCCAATTACTAATACCAACTCGAAAAATCACATACACACGAGAATACTGCGAGAGAAAGTCGGAAGCATATGTTACGATGCGGCACGAAAATAAAAATCCATATAGAAATACAGCAAGAAAGAAGCAACAAAAAAATCAGCAAAACTGTTAAAACCAAAAACCATAAACAGAAATTAAAATGAAAAAACAAAAAAATGAAAAACATAACAGAAAAACATGTGGTTTTATTTCTTTTTCAAAAGAAGATGTAGCAAAAAAATTAACAGCCAACAACAACATCATTGTAAGCAACGAACGATTACCCGGTTTAATGTTGCAAACAAACACAAAAAAAAACAGAAGCAAGATATTCAGAAGGAAAAAAAATTCCGTTAATACTCTCAAAATTTAACATTAAATACAAAAACAAAAAAATTAAAATAAAAATAATAAAAGGTTTGAAATATAAATCTCGACTTAAATGTTTAACTTTTTCTTCTACTCCTTAAGCTGTAGCTGCCAGCCGTCAAGAGGCCAATAAAAATATTCAAAGATGCTTATTTTTATTTTGTTTATTTAAATACTAGTGGAGTGAGGAGTACATCTTATAGTTTATATTTTATTTGTTGCAATAATCTACCGCTATTTTAGTTTTATTTACACTTGAAACCGTTGTTTTTGCAGTATAGTTTTTTTTAATATAACGATTGTTTACACTAGAAAAGTTTTCTTTTATTAAGCAATTCGCCTCTTTACCCTCCGTCTACATTAGTCAGCAAGATCTCTTAACAAGTAATATATAAAAAAAACAGTATTAAAAATAATGTCTTTTTATACGAAGTTTGACTAATGTTAAGACAAATTCATGCCTAATGTAGATGGCCTCTTAACCTTTCCAACGTAAAAAAATTGGATTGCTCAAAAATATTTGATAAATTCTTCTAACAACGTCTTTACAACAGACAACCGCTCCCTTATCATTAAAAAATCTAACATCCAGAAAGTCTAAACGTGTCATAGGTTCGGTTACCACTCAATTTCACTAATACAGCTGACGTTATCCTCCAGTCTGCACCAAGCAATGTCCCCTAGCCCGCCATGAAATCTTTCGCCTACCCATCTAAGTCAGCGCCTGATGAAAACGATGACAACCTCTAGCCTGCACCGAGCAATGTCGTCTAGCTCGTCATGAAATTTTTCATCTAGAAATCTAAGCCTGATTCTTGCTCTAATAGCGCAATGGCCAGTGATTACACATACCACGATTCTTAGTATTTTCCTGTCCACACCCAAATATATCTTAGTTTTTCTGCGTCCAGTCTAGGCCAAATTGCCGTGAGACCCTGCAGGACTGATTAGTTCTTCTTATTATTAGTGACTAATCGGTGGCTTCACCGATCCTTCTCTATCTAGATTAGATTCCTCCGAGCCAATCTTGGAAATTCGTCGGCAATTTCGTTAGCAGTGATATTATACTTGGCCTTCAACAAATTGGTCGCCTATCAGCCATGATTTGACCATTTATCCTTTGATCTTGTATCCTTTGAAGGCGTTAAGCGCCGCTAGGCTGTCGACATACAGATTGATCTTCTCCCCTTCGTGCCCACGTGCCCAGGAACCAATTCAGTGGTCATTAGAACCACCAACAACTCTACCTGAAGCACACTAGAGTCATCTAAGAGCATGTACAACGAGCGTACACTAATTCACAGATTGAACTCCAGCCCGGTGCTCAGAGTCATCTTGGAACCATACGTAAACACCACGACCCCTTCGTTAAGTTAACAAGATTTCAGCCAATTATCCCTTATCGAGAATACTACTAATGGTATCCTGCTGAAAGCAAGCTCGGTGACCATAGATTCGGGACCACTTCTGTTAAACCAGGGGTTAATGGAATTTGAGATCGACTTCATGCAGAATCTTTGTATCTCCTATATTACTCGACCTCACCAACCATAAACTCTGAGAAAACATCTCGCCGCCATTCCGCCCAAAGAGCTTCAAAATGATATCCAATGCTGCCGAAGGAGTACTTCTCCTTGCACCAGTAAGGCTAACCGAAGCAGAGCCTCAGTTCTCAATGCCTCCCATTAAAGGGCTTTTCACACTATAATACAAGTACTAATACTTTTGAGGAAAATTAAGCCCTGACATGATAAGTTGTTATTGGTTTTTGAATAATTTCATTCAGTGATTAGATTAGAGTTGCATTTTATTCAAAAGTATTAATACTTATATTGTAGTGTGAAATGCCCCTAAACAGCACAAGCTTACGTAAAAATGGGTCGTACAACCGATGCATCGCGATGTGAAAATCTATTTTACCACTTTTGGGTAAAATAGAAAATAGTAGTCCCCAGTTTTTACCTCTTGGAGTTATTACTGGCGCATTAGGCATTTAACTTTTTTTGATTCTCTCCTAAATGTACCTATTCCAGATCAATTTGCTAGATAGACTGCTGGGTATTTAGCCTCGCTTGCTAGTTTTAAATCGACACCATTGATTTTAGCTGACTTCAACCCTACCACTTTATATCTCCTGGTAAAAAGAACTAGCTCAGTTTTTTCCGCTTAACACCCAATCCCTTACTCGAGGCTCAGTAAGAGAGCTCCCCAAGCGTAGTTTGCATGGCTTCTCTGATCGGAGAGAGAACGTTTTCCTTCACGTCGTCTACATACGCAACTATTTTCCTTCCACGCATTTCGAATCGACGCAACATTACGTTCACCACCAGCAAGTGTGGATCACTTTAAAAACAAATGATAAATTTCAATAAAATATTGCCAGATCGCTGATTAGGTCAAATATACTGGTGGTCTATTACTATAATTGTATTGTTCCAAGAAAAGCCTTGGTTCTTATTTTGATCTCAGTACTTTTAACGGCGGAAGTTTTTTGGATAGGAATTTGCTATTATTTACACATTTACATATGTTTTTCTGAGGATACAAATAATAATAATTTAAAAAGGTTAAAACACATTTCCTGATTCTTTGCTGTTACTTTATCTGCTCAAATTAAATTAATTTAAAATCATTTCCTCTACAAACTGTAAACAGGAGATGCCAAATAAACGTAACGATTTCTTGTTGTTACAAATAAATCGGCGATTACATATATATTTTTTTGCTGGCATTGTTTAGCAATCCAGTCAATAAATGACCTTAAATAGACATTTGGATTAAAAAAAAAGAAAAATACAAGCAAAAACTTAAATGAAAACTTAAACAAAAAACCACAGCCGGACAAATAGAAAAAAACGTCTATTAAATTACAAAAAAATAAAATAACGAAGGCAATAATGCAAAGTATTAAGTAGTAACAACGATAAAATCGATATCATTGAGAGATTCTAAAAAAATATAAAAATTATTTGGTTTAAATAAAACAAAGCTGAAGACGTACATACATACATATATGCAAGTATAATGGCAACACTTTTCCTTTTGGTGTAGACATTCTGTCTGTAACAACAACAAAAACAATACAATAGAGGCAAATTTAATGCCGGCTGCTATTAGACGGACGATAAACAACAACAAAAAAGTTTTGTTCAACCAGTCTTATTCAGCAATAAGTTGGCAACCAAATATCAATATCAACATCAACCGCAAAGAAAAATCAAACAAAAATATTATTTCATCACAAACACAAAATAAAACAAAAAAAAAAAACATCGAAAAATATCGAATATAATAAATTAAAGATTTAATAATGAAACGGAAAGAAATAATAGTTGGAAATTGATGGAAATTATATTCAGTCATTTATAAAGGAAATTTATCTTTTTCATACACAAAATTTGTATTGAGTTATTATACATACATAGGTACTAACGAGTGATTTTTTAAGAGCTTGAGAACTTTTTTTAAAAAAAAAAACGCATAAAATTTGCAAAATCTCATCGGTTCATTATTTGAAACGTTAGATTGGTCCATGACATTTACTTTTTGAAGATAATTTCATTTAAATGTTGACCGCGGCTGCGTCTTAGGTGGTCCATTCGGAAAGTCCAATTTTGGGCAACTTTTTCGAGCATTTCGGCCGGAATAGCCCGAATTTCTTCGGAAATGTTGTCTTCCAAAGCTGGAATAGTTGCTGGCTTATTTCTGTAGACTTTAGACTTGACGTAGCCCCACAAAAAATAGTCTAAAGGCGTCAAATCGCATGATCTTGGTGGCCAACTTACCGGTCCATTTCTTGAGATGAATTGTTCTCCGAAGTTTTCCCTCAAAATGGCCTTAGAATCGCGAGCTGTGTGGCATGTAGCGCCATCTTGTTGAAACCACATGTCAACCAAGTTCAGTTGTTCCATTTTTGGCAACAAAAAGTTTGTTAGCATCGAACGATAGCGATCGCCATTCACCGTAACGTTGCGTCCAACAGCATCTTTGAAAAAATACGGTCCAATGATTCCACCAGCGTACAAACCACACCAAACAGTGCATTTTTCGGGATGCATGGGCAGTTCTTGAACGGCTTCTGGTTGCTCTTCACTCCAAATGCGGCAATTTTGCTTATTTACGTAGCCATTCAACCAGAAATGAGCCTTATCGCTGAACAAAATTTGTCGATAAAACACATTTCGAACCGAACACTGATTTTGGTAATAAAATTCAATGATTTGCAAGCGTTGCTCGTTAGTAAGTCTATTCATGATGAAATGTCAAAGCATACTGAGCATCTTTCTCTTTGGCACCATGTCTGAAATCTCACGTGATCTGTCAAATACTAATGCATGAAAATCCTAACCTCAAAAAAATCACCCATTAGGTACATACATACATATGGATGTGTTGTGTTATTACATATATACAAGCTGTTCGCTTTTGAATTGAAAGTAATCCACACCAAAAAGACTTACTTTTATAGTGCTTCAGTAATGGTTTATGTATTTTCTTTATATAGAGGTACCCATCCCTGGTTAAAATTCTAAAATGTATATCATTCTAAGATTATATCATTCTATCATTCTAGCGTGCAAAATTGAACATTGACAAAAATAAAAGGTGATGCCAAGTTTCCAGTACCTTTAAATCGGTCAAACTTCATACTTTTTCTCTATTTTCTCTTGTTAATGAGATAGTTTTGCTGAAAAAAAGCATGATACTAAGATGCCTCCTGACAAAAATTTTATTAAAATTCATCCAGTAGTTTTTACGTGATGCGAACACAGACATACAGAAAATAATTCAAAAAAATTTTGTTTTGTATTACATTTCGATTAATATCTGCAACAGCAACAAATTTTTCAAAAAATATTTTATGTACGGAAATGTTCCTGTTACAGTTTTATTATATGCATAGATTAGTGTGAACTAAAGGAGGTGTCTAATGAATTCCGAGCTAAATGCCCATTTCTGTGGAAGTTAAAGTGAGATTGGTTCTGATATGATACTAGGAATCACGCATATCGCATTGACATCTGACGTCAATTAAATGATAGAAACAAGATCACGCTCAGCGCATAATTTGGATGACATAATTTCCCCATTGTAAGGGTTGTCAAGTCTGTAGTAATCAAAAATTGTCTCAAATAATTACATGCAAATAAATGCATATGATCATTTACTGTCATTACATACAAAAGTCAATAGCCCAACATCCGCGAAAAAATTTATTTTATTTTCGAGTTGGCGTAATCTTCTTTTTATCATTCTTGTAATGTATTTCCTGTTGAGTCCAACTTTCAGCTAAAATCACACGATCATAAAATTTTTTGTTCCATCGAGTCATTCTATTATTTAGAACTCATATAAAATGCAACATCTTAAGAGCTCTTTTCATTGACTCATGTTGACTGAGTAAAATACAAAAAAATTTAAAAATCAACAACGATATAATAATCTAACTGTTTAATCGGTTTCAGTCGGATCAGAATTCTCACTAAGGCTCGACAACGTATAAAAGTGCATGCAATCAAAAGTAGTAGACTGACACCTCACACCTAATAAAATACTAGTAAACCTTAAGCGAATTCGGCAATAGTCCCAGAAAACCTCAAAAAAGTCCATAAAATTATTTTGACCGATCATAAATCAAAGTTGCTTGAGATAGCAAGGGCTACAAGATATCAGATAGTAGTGTCTTTACTATTTTCCAAAACATTAGATTTTTGGAAGTTCTGTAAAAAAGGATAAGAATCAACAAGGCATTGACGATTCAGAACAGTGTTTGAAGCTTAAACACCTTTAATGAAATAAACAAAAAAATTTACGTCAACATGTGACAGTAGATGAAAGATGAATCCATTACAACATGCCTGAATGGAATGAAAAAAGCTCAAACTGAATGTTATCCATGGGCATAGTAGTTTGTTTATCGACTTAGTGAAGTAGATTCATTAATAGCAAAGGGCAGAGTTCGCAGCAGCGCTGGCAATTTCTACTACTCAACAGAACTCAATTGGCAACTCAATAGTACTGAATATATACTTTTGTCTACTTAGTAGAAACGCACTGTTTCAGAGTTTTAATGATGTCGTTAATTTTTTTATTCAAAATATAAAAATAAAAGTATGCAGTAACTTCTTTTACTTTGTAACGAGTAACTACTCAGCACTAGTTCGCAGCCTATAATAAACATGTTTTGAATTAGCTCTGGATCTCTGAATAAACCGTTGTGCAACAAATAGAGGAGGTTGCAATACATATATCAGCACAACTCGTAAAATTCATATTAAAATTATCTGCTAGTCTTAATAATATTATTTTTGATATCAATACTCTGTATGATTTGGCCTTGGCTAAATGGTCAAAACAGTAGACTTGTTTGACTGTAAGGGTAATTTTGCCCTGAATGTATCGAAGGAAGATTGGGCAGATTTACTTAGAATGCCAAAAATACAATAACGTGACTTAGCGGCTGGGTTACTGGAAAATACTAGGTCTCACATGCAATAATTTTTAAAGAATCTGCCAGGATGAAGACGAAATCGCATCAGTTCCCCGCGGATACAATAATGTCACTGCTGCATTTCCCGAGGCTTTGACAATGTGCTCTTGGGGAAAGTGGAGGCACCAGATGCCAGGGTTCCTGGAACCTGAGTCTGGAAGGACAGGTCTGTGTAATTACGGGTCCTCTTCGAGGCCCGACTAGTGCCCAAAGAACTGGTACCACGGGAACCGGTGGGCCCTCAGAGAATCTCTCATCGCTGTAGCCGGTTTTAGGTGAGTTCTAAACTAACAAGCTTTCTATGGTAAGCCTCTACTTATACTTTTCTATCCGAATTTTCTCTCTCTCTCTACTCTTCTTTTCCGCTTTCCAACTCTTTTTTTTTGTCTCTCTCTCTTTTCTCTTTTGCCCTCTTTTCTGTATCTTTCCATCATCTTTCTCTTTTTTCCAGGTAACACAAAGGGGTCAGTGATTTGACCAATTAAAGCTTTAGATATATACGAGGTCTGTTCAAAAGAAAAGGACAAATTTTGAATTTTCGCGGGCTGTGTCGAAAATATTTTTTTGTTATTTTGCTACACATGTGTTAGTTAGCTATATGTTGGCATTGTGAGCCAATTTGGATTAGAAGTTTGTTGTTGACAACTGAAAAGGTTAGTTGCGTTTCTTCGATTACGTAGTTACGTTTCTTCGATTTTTAACTTAAAAAAAATGGATCAAAGAATATGTATTAAATTTTTGCGTAAAAACTTGTGCTAAGTGCTCCAAGGCACTTGAAATGTTGGTTGTGGCATTCGGCACACATACACAGCCCGCGAAAATTCAAAATTTTTCCTTTTCTTTTGAACAGACCCCGTATGTACATAATTGCCAGCTAAATCTAACTTATTCAGCCAAAATCCGCACTAGTGATACGTTGAGGATGAATTTGATGCTCGACAATCACATGTCGAGCATCTCTTAACACCAAATTCAGAAATTTCACTATTTACGAGTACAGTGCCATTAAGACTACAATGTGTTCTATCGTTTTTTAATATTTTTCAACAATGAAAACTCGTTGTTCTTTAGTACGATGCGGCAAATTCGAAATTGCCTTACAAATGTTCAACCGGAAGATATAGAATTTTCTTTTGCATGAAATTTTTCTAAGTGGATTTCCCTTTAGTTATACTCTAAATTGTTAATGCTTTTGTTACTAGTTACTAGCCACCACTAAGCAACTAACGGAATAACGAAATTTAGTTATAATAATAGTTGTGTAAAAACGATCAATCATAAACTATTGTATTGTTTTTTTTTAAGCTTAAACTAATAATAATGAAAATAATAATAACAATATTTTTAAGCTCAAGTAATTGGGGAAGTATACACTCCGAGACTTTCAAATAAAGTAGTAAAATTTTAGTTGTTCAATAAACTGGATTTTTTTATAACTTGCAATAAAATCTAATAGATATTAACACCTAAATAATATTATTCAGAATAAAAAAAAAACGTATTTATGATCCTACACGAATTTCGTTTAAAATCAAGTATCTTTTGGGGTTAACATTCCTCCTTTTTCTAAAAGGCTCTTAAACTCTTTTGAAGCTTTAAAAAAACAGCAACAAAAACTAACGGCAAATCTGACTAAAAGTCTTGAATTTTTTATTTTTTATTTTTGGTTGGATGCTTTGAAGCAGAAGCAAAACATATAAAAATAATCCAACAGTTCCAAAGAGAGACATGCATGCCAGTGCATAATGTTAAGCAATTATTGGCGCATGCCTTACAACAATAGCAACAACGAATTGTTGCAACAACAGCAGCAGCAATAACCATGGAACAAAAAGACAAGTAGTTAAATGATTTTTCGAAATGTTTTTTTTTCCAGTCTTTTCTTTTCTTTGACTAAATATGAATGAATGAACGAACGGCTTGGAATGAACAAGCATTTGAACTGAAGCCATTTAAACAAATAAAACATATAAAAAAACACTTTTATACCACGCCATATACATACATACTTATTATAACGTTTTTTCGATTTTTTTTTTTTCTTTTTGCTTATAAATTTAATTTATTTGTTATAAAAGGTTACCAGTCAACCAATTGTATTTTTGAAATCATATTATGTTTCTTTTTTATTTCCAAGTTTGTCCAATTTATTATTGTGGTAAAAAATTACCAATTTATAACTTAATAATAAATAAAATTGTCTAGGTAATTCCTCTTAACTGATACGCGATCTTCAGTTAAAATAGGAAAAAACCTCTCCGAGCCATTTAGTACCAAACGAGGTTTCAGAGAAGGCGATAGTCTATCGTGTGACCTTTTTAATATCCTGCTAGAAAAGGTTATACGGGATGCGAATGTGAATAGAACTGGCACGCTATACACTAAACAACACATGTTACTCGCTTACGCTGACGATATAGACATCATGGGTCGAACATTGCGAGCGGTAACTGCCACCTTTGAAAAAATCGAAAAATAATCTGCCAAAGTGGGTCTGGCAGTAAACGGCGATAAAACCAAGTTGATGGTATCAACACACAAGACGTCTAGTAGACTCGGGCAGACATTGGAAGTTGAAAACTACAACTTTGAGGTAGTTAGCGATTTTATCTACCTCGGTACCGCCATCAACAAAACAAACAACATCAGTTTTGAGATAAAGAGAAGAATAATACTGGCCAATAGATGCTACTTTGGACTAGGTAAGCAGTTTAAAAACAAGGCCACCTCTCGACAGACAAAAATCACTCTCTACAAGACACTGATACTACCCGTGCTATTATATGGTTCCGAAGCATGGGTACTTGCGAAAGCAGATGATGCTGTGCTTGGAGTGTTTGAGAGAAAAATTCTTCGAAAAATCTATGGACCAATCTGCGTTGGCGGAGAATATCGGTGTCGTATGAACCATGAGCTGTATGCCGACATAGACATAGTCAAACGTATCAAATTACAACGATTGCGTTGGCTAGGTCATGTTGTGAGAATGAATGAAGATGCTCCAGCTAGAAAGTCATTTGAATACGAACCTGGTGACGGTTCACGCAGAAGGGGAAGACCGAAACTTCGATGGAAAGATCAAGTTGAGGAAGACATTTCGAAACTTGGTGTCAGAAACTGGAGAAGAAGCGCAGAAGATCGAGGCGCTTGAAAATCTATTTTACGTTCGGCTACAGGAACAAATGTTCTGTAATAGCCACCTAAGTAAGTAAGTAAGTAAGTATTAATTCCTCTATTAATTTAATTTAATCCATAATCGAAGTCAAACACAAAATTTGTCTAATTAAGGAACCCTTATTGTAAGCGGCGACTTTAACACAATATCGCTGCAGTGCACAGTGGTTCAAGTTTCTAAGGAAGGCGGTCATACGTAGTTTACTCAGCTATAGTCTTCAAAATTAATATAAATATTACTGTTTACGGTATTTATAGGCCAATTAGGGTAAACTAACATAAAAAATGCCTTTAAATATAATATTATAATAATTTATTTCCAAAACTGTTAGTTATTAATTAAAGAAAAAATAATAATTTTTATAACGGCAATTTAATACAACATTTGTACATTATTTTCAAAAACTTAACATACGCAATGCCTCAGGTGATATCATAGACTTCTTCTTTTGTGGTAATTTACGTAAAGAAAAAATCAACGGGTCGGAATTTAGAAGTCTATGCAAAAGATCAGTGTTAGTGACAACACGAGACATTTTTTGCGTGTTGTCTCGTCTGAATTGCTATGGAAACTAGACAGTGATCAACTACTTCCGATCCATGAATTAACACTTTATGAACTGAAGCAGGCAAATTATACCATTAATAAGAATACGTACTAATAAGAATTCGCGCGGTCCCTAACGAGTAATCTCTAAATTCTACACTATTAATTTAGTATCCCGACGAAAGACATTGCAAAAGATGATGACACCGATCAATAACTACTTGATCTAATCCATTTATTTCAGCTGATACAGCTGAATTCAAAAAAAGTTCTTGCAGTATTTCCGTCATTGGATGTGCCACTTCCGCCACTTTGAGCTTTGTCGACAATTAAACCTAATCTTGTCCTAAAGTCCTGCCGAGCATATAGTTTTTTCTGTGCAAGAAGCTCGTTTTCATCTGTTGAACTAGCCTGCCACTTTTTAAAATCTAATCGGTAAGATAAATGTATAAAATATTCGAAAAATCTTATCCATGAATGCAGAGGAGCTAACCAGACTGAAATAAACACATATTCGTGAATAACACCTCTCTTCCGGAACACCCTATAAGTTTTAATATTTGTTGCTATAGAGGCCACAGTTATACACCTTCTGTGAAAATTTCAAGAGTCTACCTATTATGGTTCAAAACTTAGGCCCTATACATTCAAATCACATCACTATCGGAACACCCTTTAATTTTTAGGTTTATTTTTTATACTTGTTTATATAGCGAACTAAATTTTAATTACTGTTTGTAAATTTTAAGTTTATGCCTCCTACAGTTCAAGAAATAATTTATTCTGTGAAAAAAAAAAACTATAAAATAATTATGTGCTACGAATCTAGTCGTAGAGACGAAGACCCTCTGTACAATGCACATTCGCAAGCAAACGCAGATAAATTCTTTTTAAATTAAAAGTACAGATATAGAGTAACGTTTTGATATGTAACTTGAAAGCGTCATAAGACGACAACATACTTAATACCTTAAAAAAAAAACTCGTAAAAAATATACGTGAAAATTGATTTGTCGTGAAACCGCTTTCGCAAAATTGGTTTTGCTTAAAAAATTATTAAATACATAATAATAACGGTAAACGCCTTCAACTTAAATATCCATTGAAAATAATAAGTCAAAAATGTTTTCTTCTTTGAAAAACATGCACTAGAAATTAACTTTATTATCACTGTTGAAAAAGATAAGGAAAGTTGTTTTGATTTGTTCACTTCCGATGCACAAAAGTAAATGTAAAACACAACTGATAGCAAATCTTTTTGCATGTTTTAGCAGTACCACTAATAGTGAGTGAGCGAACTAACGGTGATAAAAATCGAACATAGTCATTTGACGATTTGACTACTGAACCACTGTGCAGTGAGGCAAATGATGGGTACTATACCGAAGATTAGTCTCCGATAACGTTTGATTGAGATACGCACACACAGTCACTGTTGACAGAGTTGCTGATTTCTCTGCATTTTGCCGATTTTTCATAGTAAATTTGGCTTGGTGAATTTTCCGATTTTATGAAATGACTGTGTTTAGGTCACACTCTTTTTTATTGATCTTTGTCAACTTCATTTCGTCAAATAAAAATTCTTCAGACTTTGAAACTTTAGCTTGGACAATTTAATGAAATTCAAAGATCATTAAAATAAAACATCTGAACATATTGATTGTATCCCTGCCAATCTCATTGGCTTTGAATCGAAGGCGTTGTAAACTGTTTAGTAGATCTGATTTTATTTTGCATCAGTGGAACACATAGAAGATACAACTATAATAATGTTAAACAATTTAAATTAAGATATTCAAGCAATTACCTCCGAAGTTGGAGAGCTTAAATGACTTGATTTTAAAAAGTTGGTAAACGAAAATGACACTAGTACATTGCTTAGCTTTTGTCAACATATTTGAGAAATTTATTGCTTCAAGGATTTTATTTCTAAAATTGTTCACTTTATATTTTTGTACTACCACATGTGGAACAAGTGTTTAGCCAAGTTAGTCTTAATAAAACAACAATAAGTCAATTGCAGGAATTTTATATAGTAGACTTAAATAAAACAAATTTTGCAATACTCCAATCGAGACACTCGATGCTACTCTACCAGTTGCGGGTCCGATTCCCGTCAAAGACTGGATGTTTTCTGCAGACAAGCAAGAAGCTTCGCATAATGCACTTATGTAAAGATTACACATACTTTTATTTTTCTGTTTAACATTAATAAATGATTCTGAATATTTAGGGTCAAATTCATAAAAAAATTTTTGTTTTAGAAAACGTTTATAAACAAAATTTCCATATAAAATTTGTTCAATAAAGTTTTTATAAAGCAATAATATTTTTTATGTTTTATTTTATTTTACATGATTCTGTAATTATTTTCTTAAAAAAAATTCATAAAACCCTCATTTATGTGTTTTTTTATTTTATCAGACTTTTGCCGTTTCAAAACATTTTTACCCAGATTTGGCAAATTTTTTAGCTGAGTTTTGAAGATTTTATAGGTATATCTTCTGGCAACTCTACATGCAGCACGGGACCATCAGTACATTTTGGACTGGAAAACAATCAATCCAAAGATGGAATATTAAGAAATGGAGCGAATCACCGTGGACAGCAAAAATCGACAGCTGATCAAATAAGAGGAATTAAATGAAAAGCCTTAACAACTATTTTATTTATCAACATAATAGACTCAATACATTTAGTCCAGATATTTCCGGTTTTTTTATTCCCTTAGGAGTAATAATTTGATGGGAATCCCCTCTGCGTCAGCGAATGGAAGTGTCAATCTATTGGCACAACCCTTCGAATGGAATTGTCTGATGTTGCTGATTTCCATTAGCGAAATTTTCGAACCTATTGGCAGATTGGTGGGCTTAAATTTTCTGTATTTCTTCTGGTGCTTTGGCAAAGTTGATTTCAACCCGAACACAGACGGACATCGCTCCATTAACTTCTCTATGTATAAGAATCCAGAATATATATACTTTTTGGAGCGGGAAATGAATATTGTGAAAATTACACACAGAATAACAAACTTATACGATACCCTTTCCACCTGTGGTGAAGCGTATAAAAACAAAGCCAATAATTTTGCCTATATTTCAACAAGAAAATTAAAGTCACCACTTAATAATAACAAACTATTTACGCCATTTAATTAAAATTTTAAATTATGACCCTTTTTCTTTTCAATTAACTGCTGCATGCATTTAGATTAGATATTTCTGACATCATCAAGAAAATAGCAAATGCAAAGAGGAAAAATAAACCAACCAGCAAAAAAAAACTAATTCTTCACACACTCGACTATAATTTACAACATGCTTAGGAACATTTACTCATCTAAATGAGCTGCACTTACTAATTTATGCGTTTACACTTCCATAAATAAAATGAACCCTAGAACACAAGCACAAAGCAAACAATCGGGGAAAAACTAAACACCGATAAAAAGACAGTGAAGAAATGTTAAAGTTTGAGATAAAAATTAATGAAGAACTTAAGAACAAAAAGGAGGGAATATAGGTGTGTAGGTCGTTCAGTTGAGTTGAACTGAACTGAATAAAGTTTTTTTGTTATTCTTTTTTCTTTGTAGTGCACTAAGATAAATATGAAGCACAAATGTAAAGAAATAGAATTTTTCTTTTTCTTACTTTTCATACTTCCTCAAAGGCAGAAATGTGCAACAATTGTACACTTGCATGTGTGTTGTGCATTTGGATATAAATGGAACTTTAGACACCAAAAGAAATATTTGTGTATCTTTATTGGAAAGAAAACCTACAACAAAAATTTATAAACAACTAGCTATGCCCACACACGTTGTGTGCGTCCTGACAATATTTCGTTCGATTTAAGACTCTTACGTGTCAATTTTATATAAAGGTACCCATCCCTGGATTTAATTCTAAAATTTATATAAAATTCTAAAACTATAAAAATAATTATTAAGCTTTATAGCAGACAGACATGAAGGCAATGTTGCGCAACATTGCCTTCAAAATACTACTTTCAAAAATAAAAGTACGCCTACGGGTGTTTTTTAGCTGAGGATTCAAAACATTACTACAAGACAGAAATTGTTATAATTTTTTTTTTTAATATTATATGGAAGGTAATTTCAAGGAATTTATTTTTTAGTATGATTTCCGGCAAATGCTTCAGAAGTTGCTGGTTTTTCGGCATAAAGCAAAATAAAAGATGTATTAAAGTATACATTTAACTACCAATAGCTTTTTTAAAATAAATGGCTATATATTTTACGATACAAAAGACCCTCGTGTCTTATTTGACGCAATTTCAAAAATGCGCTTAAATGTGATTTCTAGCGGACAACCAACTTATTGGCCTACAGATCCACATAAAATTCCTGATGTTATTGATTTTTGCGTAGCTAAGGGTCTTCTAGAAGATATGCTTAACGTTGAAGCATCACTTGAATTATCGTCAGATCATTCACCTACTATTGTTTCAATACGGAACCCCCGAGAAATAGTTTCACCGACTGGATTTCTAGTGACGTTAAACAGTCGCGTGGATTGGCTTAAATATAAAAAATATCTCAGTACTCATTGCTCACAAAACATACTGCTAAGAACACCTAAAGACATCGAGTCGTGTCTTACTGATCTTGATAAAAACCTAAAATTAGCTGTTCAACATGCAACAATAATGCGGCAACAAACAAGATATAATCAAATTAGCTCTGCAGACGTCGAACTGCTCTTGGCAGAAAAAAGAAGAATTCGAAGGGAGTGGCAAAACTACAGGTCTCCTCAACTCAAATTCAGACTAAGGAAAATAACGAAACGGCTAAGAAAGCTACTAGAATCCCGAAGGACTGCTTCAATAAAGAGATATTTGGAAGGCCTCGACTCTAGCCCACAATCGGATTACTCATTATGGCGTGCAACAAGATACCTTAAACGACCAGTCATACGTAAGCCTCCCTTGCGTACTTCTTGTGGAGGCTGGGCAAGGAATGATATCGAAAAAGGAAACTTATTTGCTAATCATTTAAAAACCGTATTTACCCCGAATATACCTTCTGCTGTAGTGAGAAAATACTAATTACTAAGCTAAACCCAATTCTGAGTGAAAAAGGATGTATTCCGAACCACCAATTCGGTTTTAGAAGACAGCACAGCACTATTGAACAAACGCACAGATTAGTAAATGTAGTAAAAAGGGCTTTCGAGGAAAAAAATATTGTTCTGCGCTTTTCATAGACGTTTCTCAAGCGTTCGATAAAGTATGGCATGAAGGCCTAGCTTACAAGTTAAAGCAAAACCTGCCGACTAATTTTTATTTATTGTTAAAAAGATATTTAACTGATCGTAAGTTTATACTTAAAGAAGGAGATTTTTTAAGCTCACCTCAACCAATTAAAGCTGGAGTTCCCCAAGGAAGTATTTTAGGACCCGTTTTATATTTGCTGTATTCATCCGATATGCCAACTAGCAGTCGAGTCCACACATCAACATTTGCTGACGACACTGCTTTTTTAAGCATTCATGAAAGCCCCCAAATAGCATCGAAATACTTACAAGACCACATTTCTTATTTGGAATTATGGTTAAAAAAATGGAGAATAAAAATTTACGAACAAAAATGCACTCACGTAACTTTCACACTGCGTAGAGACTCATGCCCTCCAATACAAATTAATAACCAGACCATACCCCAAAACTCAGAGGTTAAATACCTCGGCATACATCTCGATAGACGCTTAACCTGGAAAAGTCACATAGAAGCAAAATTGACCCAAATGAAGTTAAAAGCAGTGCAAATACATTGGCTCATTGGCAGAAACTCAAACCTAAGTTTAGATTGCAAACTTCTACTTTATAACTCAATCCTTAAACCAATATGGTGCTATGGCTCTCAGTTATGGGGTACTGCCTCAGCTTCAAATTTAGAAAAAATTCAAAGGCGCCAAAATAAGATTTTACGAATAATTACAGCCGCAACCTCGTATATTAAAAACTCGAACATCCACAAAGATCTAAACGTGCCACTAGTTAAGGCAGTAATAGCGAAACATGTAACAACGTATCTGAAGAAGCTTGAAACGCATCCAAACCCGTTGGCCCGCAACATCCTAAATGATCGTGGTTACGTTCGACTAAGAAGGAGGAATATTGCTTCTCTTGCCCGATGTAACTAATTTATTATAGCAACAACCGTGTCATCATACAGTTTTTTGTCTAGCATTGGCTGGACTTCAGTATATATGTACATATATGTATTTTAGTTTAGTTTAATTTTATTTTTTGTTATTTTTTTGCTTTAACTTTTAAGATTTGAGCACTTATTGTTAGTTCATAAAAAAATTTGAAGATACAATAAATAAATAATATGAAAAAAAATTAAAGTATACAGTACAGACGGGAATTGAGTTACTATTTTATTATATGTATAGATATAGATGAATAATCAGCTGTGATCCCATTTTAAAATTCTATATCTTTGAAAAAGCTGCTATATTTATATATATATATATATATATGTTTGTCTGCATGTCTGTATGTTTGTATGTCCTTTATAGAATAGTAAACTATGCATCTGATCATGTTATGGTCTTAAGCAAAGTTGTTGCCCATGAGCCGGCGTAGGTTTCTAAGTTGGATCGATTAACTTCCGACAGGTGGCGCCACGGAAAATTACTCAAAATTAATTAAATCGTAAGCTGTGCATTTGATGATGGTATGATCTTTAGTAAAGTTGTTGCGCATGAGCCGACGGAGGTTCCTAAGTTGGTGGGATTAATTTCCGACAGGTGGCGCCTCAGAAAATTAGTCAAAACGAATTAAATCGTAAACTGTGCAATTGACCATGCTATGATCTTTAGCAAAGTTGTTGCGAATGAGACGAAGAAGGATTGTAAATTGGTGCGATTGATTTCTGACAGGTGGCGCCACTGAAAATTCCTCAAAATTAATTAAATCGTAAGCTGTGCATTTGATGATGGTATGATCTTTAGCAAAATTGTTGCGCATGACGGAGGTTCCTAAGTTAGTGGGGTTATTTTCGACAGGTGGCGCCACAGAAAATTGCTCTTTTTTCTGAAAAAGTGCTGAAGGGAAAATTTTTGCGTCAGAGGTAGTAAAATAGAGCTAAAAATAGCGCGAAAAGAGTTAAGTTGGCATCGCTGAATACAACACTAATGTTTGCTTAGGGCCAGCAACGCGAACCGGGTCAGCTAGTATGTTATATAATAAATGTAATTCCTATAAAGGATGTACCTGTACTTATGGAATCAAGTGCTGGCAACCCTAAAAAAAAATTTATCAATTTTCAGCTGGAAGTCTTTGGTTAGATTCAGAATTGTCGCTTTTGAAGAACAAAAAAGCCATATCTGATTATCGTAAAACCATCCCATTCACACTGTGCCATTTTTTTTATCAAGATTAGATAATACTTCCTCTAACACGAGGCTGGTCTAGCAGTGGTTGTTACTGTTGCTCAATATCGCGAAATAATAAGAAAGTTATCTCTGTTTAAATTGTATGCTGCCACACAGCCGTAAAATAATTCAATTCTTAGGTCGTACACTCTCTCTCTCTCTCTCTCTTTAGAATTCGCAACTTTTTGTAACGTTATTTGAAGTCAAAGGTCGCTGACAACGAGACCACAACCACTCGTGCATTGCGGAAGGAAATTCACCAATGAATTTAAGCCACATATATTCTAGCCTGGTGTACGTTTGTTAAACTAAATGCGTTTATCATATTTCTCTTTAGTTTGAGAAAATCTCAGAAGCGGGTCGCGTTACGATCAAAGGAGTTATATGTTGTGCTAGACTGTTATCCCTCTTCATGAAGAAAGTTTCCGGTTTTTACCTAAAAGGCGTGCTATTGAAGATATTAAGGCTGAAAGTTCTGCTCTATGGAAATTTCTAGAATATACGAGAATATGAAAGCATTCCGCAACATCCCGAAACATTATGGATGGTTGTTTAATGTTGGGGAACGTTTGAAATATTTGGGAATATCTCAAATTATTGTGGGATATACCTAAATACTGTATTAGGTTCTGGAACATGGTGGACTATTTGCAGCTTTTTTATATGCGTTAGGCTCGTAGCTAGGAGTATATAAAGCAAATTCCGCTGTGGGTTCGGACTTCAATTTCTTATCGGTAAAATGCAATCAGCATCTTGCAGAAAAATGTGAAACATTTCATAACACTCTCAAATAATGTGTTCATGTAGGATTCCGGGTGCTCCAGCCAGTATGTTGTAAAAACACGTTGTCAATAATATTTTCCAAATGGACAAACATATTTTTGATTTATTTCCTACTGAAGTTGGTTCATATTTTCTCTTTTAAGAGCAGTTGAAAAATATATCATGATTAACATAAAAATATTTATTTCAAGTAGTTTAAGGTTTAAAGTGCTCATATATGTAGTACCGTAATGTTGTCTTGCATGTCAACAAATACTTAAGTAAAAGAAAATCTCTGGCTGCCTGTCTATCTGTCGTATCAAGCCAACAACTACTTAACACGTATTTATACATGTACTCAAGTCATACGATTTAAAATAAATTTTCTCCAGTAAGTAAACTTTTGTTAATAATTATGTAGGTTCTTCCCGTTGCCAATTTGCTTGATACCCCGTATTTAAGTCAACCGCTATCATTACTTCTATTTAGTTGAGTGGCTGGGCTGTGTGCCAAACAAGCAGACAAAGTAACATATTTCGGAAAATGTTGAAAACAATAGTAAACTATGACTGCATTAATGCCATGTGCCATTATCTACTTTTTTTTAAGTTTGTTTTCTTTGCTCTGTATTGCATGTGTCCTAGAAAAATATATTTTGCCATGCACTGTAACTGTAGGTTTAAAAATTCTTTGTTTCTTTTTAAATGAAAAAACTGCAGATGCGTTAAAATTTAATAACGCATGTCTATTAAAAAAATCACATTTTGCAAAAGTAAATGTGACGATCAAATAGTAAATTTAAAAATACACATGTTTTACCTTAAAAGAGAAGTAACCCTTCTGGGTATATTTTCTATCGAAAATTTGATATTATTACAACAACAGTTTAACCACATACAGCAATGGTCGGCAAACTTGTTATAAGATCACCTTTGATAGAATTTTAAGTCTAAAGATTGAACATCTTTTTTAAAATAATAAATCAATTTATTCTTGTGATCAAAAACAAACTATACAAATTCAAATACTCACAAATTATTTGGGAAATTATTGTTTTTTTTTTCTTTTTATTTTGATAATATTGGCATGGTTCAATTATGTATAGATGCTCAAATGTTCCAAATTGTCGATGACACTGAGGCATAATTGAGGTTCTATGACCTTAATGTACCGAATTATCTCATCCTTTAGCTCTTGAATTGTTGCTGGTTTATCGACGTACACCTTTTCTTTCAAATAACCCCAAAGAAAGAAGTGAAACGGCGGCCAATTGACATCGCCACCACGTGACATAACAAGGCCATTGAATTTGTCGCGTAAAAGAGCATTGTTGAAACCACATATCGTCCACATCCATATCTTCCCATTAGGGCCATAAAAAGTTCGTTATCATCTGACGATAGCAAACACCATTCACAGTAACTGCCTGACCGGCCTAATTTTGGAAAAAATACGGCCCAATGATGTCGCCAGCCCATAAACCGCACCGAACAGTCTTTCTTTCTGGGTGCATTGGTTTTTCGCGAATCACTCTTGAAGTATCATTCGCCCAAATGCGGCAATTCTGCTTATAGACGAATCCAGTGATGTGAAAATCTGCCTCATCACTGAAGATCCAATTCATAATAAGCTTGAATAACTTTAATGCGTTGCTCGACTCTATATCTTCATGGTTCAAATTGAGAAATGTCAAATTAAATGCAGAAAAAAACGTGACGTTTAGGTGTGGTTCACATTCAATATCTGCCTTTAAAATTTAACCACCCGATATTTTCAAGATGGTCGTAATCTTGTTTCTATCATTCTTGCTTACAACTAAATTTTCGGAATTAGAATTAGACTCTATTTTATGGACTTCCGAATAATTTTATTCTTTGCGTGTTTAAATAAAAAAAGCTCCTATTTTGATGAAATTTTGCCGATGTACCATGAAAAGCCAAAAAAAAGACGAATTGCCGACCACTGTTTTAAAGGAACAATTATTCTTTTACAAATATTCTTACTTTTATATTTAAGAAAGTACATTCTTAAAATGCCACACTACATTTTATTGTGCTAATTAATAAATAAAAGAAAGTGTAAAAAAGAAAATTAAATGAAAGTAATAATGGTTCGATAATTTTGTTACTTATTTATGCTTTAGTTTTGAGAAGGGCTTAAAGTTTAATAAATATATTTAGCAATCGTAAGTAAGGCAAGATCCCATAACAATTGAGACTTTAAATTACCTTATATTATTTTGAAGCACTTGTGAGAGCAAGTAAGCTCTTCTATGCGTAAACCCATCTGAAGTGGATAATCTAGTCATAAGCCGTAATTGGCCTAAAAGTTAACTTCCCTTTCTTTATTGCCCCGTTTCTTTACTCTGCTTAGAAATGTTACTTTAATGTAGATTTTATCAGCAGCCAGCAGTTGTAACTGCAACAACAGTAATTTAATGCAGAGATGGCTAATGCAGTACCATAGAAAAGTTATTTTTTTCTTTCTTGTAAATGAAAAAACCATAAATTATTAAACCAAAAACTGCTTAAAAATTAAACGAAATAGAATTGAAATTATTAAAAAAATCATATGCTTCAAATTAGCACAGAAGTATCAATCCGTAATAGAACAGTTACAAACATTACGAAAATCCCAGTGTGCAAATAATGTTCGCAATTGTTAAAATTCATTAACAAGTACCAGAGCTATATTGGGCTCGCCGAATGTACATAAGCTTGGATAAGACTAGGTAAATATTTAAACCATATGAACAGCTTATTAGCAAATCTTTATTAAGAAGTAAAACTTTCTATCCATTACAAAAACAAATATCTGGAGTTTATTTAGATGCATTAGAATAGTGCTGGCAATTTCTACTACTTTTAATTACTCGATACTACTCTAATTGCTCGATACTACTCAATTGATAGCTATCAATTACTACTATCAATTACTCAATAGTACTTAATGTCTTTGTTTATATAACAGAATCCCACAGTTAATCCGAGTTTTAATGTAGTCGTTAAATTATGTATTCAATGTGTCGTAAAACTCAAAAAGTACCGAATAACTACTTTGGAGTATTTAGTACTCAAGAAATAATTAAATACTCTATACTCGGTACCCATTACTCAATACTTTGCCAGCACTACATGAAAACTTAAAATGATAATACAAGACAGAAATATTGTTAGAACGAAATTTTTTTATTATAATGCATGGCATTTATTTTATAAATATGATTTCCGCCATATGCCCGCCGCGACTTCGAGTTACATCATCCATGCGATCAGTCCAATTATTGTCCACTTTTTCCAATAAATTTGATTCAAGAGTGGCTGGTTTGTCGGCTTTGTCACTTAACATAGCCCCATGAAAATTAATCCAGAGGGATTAATTAATAAATCGCACGAACGAAGGGGCCAGTTCTGGAAATAAAGTTGTCATCAAATTGATTTTGCAATATCGATTGATAAGCGCTCTTTTTAGAACTAAATGTCGTTTATGTTTGTTTAGCTGATTATCTTTTGAAAATAAAAACTTAGTCAACATGGCTCGATAGCGCTTGCCATTCACCGTAACAGCAGCTCCTTTCTCTTTTCGATAGAAACAAAGACCGATGAAGCCAAACAGGTGCGGTCTAAATACGGCCATTCTGCTAATTGAGGCAAGTGAGCCAGTTTCAAATGAGCAAAAATGCGAAGCAAACGGTGGTCCCTTGGCTTCAATTCTTGTACGAGTTGTATTTTATAGGCACGAAAGCCAAGATTCTTCATGATGACTTGCCAAACCTTTTGGAACAAAATGTCAATACTGGTTTATATTATCAGCTGTCAAACCCTGCTTACCGTTCTCATGCAGCTAAAAAATTACCAATATATAAAATTGTAACAGGATCATATCTGTACAATAAATATTTTTTCAAAACTTTGTTGCTGGTGGACATGGAGGTATGGAATACAAAACCCCTGCATTCCCTTTACGTAAAAACTACTGGATGAATTTAAATAACACTTTATAGAGGTGTGGATTACTTTCTAAGCAAAAGACAGATTCAAACAAATTTTATAAACATGGCGTAATCTTGTTTTTAGCTTTCTTAAGCTCGATTATAATAGCAAAGAGGAGTATTAACGAAAATCATACTATAAAAATAAGAATTTTTATAAACTACTCATTTATTAACAAAACTCCCATTGTGCAGTGCTAATATTTTCATTTAAATTTCGAGAGAAATATTTGAGTTTTCGAAAAAACAAAAAAAAATTATTCGAATTCAATACCAATTTTAAAACTCAATTTTCCAAGCCTGTTTG